>OY776111.1:319907418-320022418 GCA_963675035.1 Allygus modestus
CGTTGTTGTTGTTGTTGTAGATGAACAACCAACATTTGTGTGAGGTCTGCGGTCGCACCTTCAGCCTGCTCAAAACCCTGAGGAGACACACAGAGTCTGCCCACAACGGCAGACGCCATGACTGCAACGTCTGTGGTAGATGCTTTACACGAAGGGACAACCTCAGCCGTCACACCACTAATGACCACCAACAACAAGAGCCCGTTGAGGAACTCCGAGGTTAGTAACTATAATCTATAGACTAACACTTTTCATACAAAAAATACTTCTTTTAATAATATTTAATAAATTAAACTTTTAAAAATGTACATACCAAAATGTAGTAAGTGTCTTTGTGTAAGTTATTATTTGCTCTGTTTACCGTTGAAAATTCCATCAAGGTAATACAAGTACAATACTACGCCCCCCCCCCGACATTACGTCATCCCCTCGACATTACGTCACCCCCATTACGTCATCCCCCGACATTACGTCACCCCCGACATTACGTCACCCCCCCCGAAATTACGTCACTCCCCTCCCCCTCGGTTGAGTTTGAATGTAATGTTCTTCCTATCGTTTTATTAGTGGAGTAATTATCATTATGTGTTGTAGACGGAGAGTTGGAGGCCCGCGCAGCCAGGTTCCACTGCACCTACTGTGACAGGGAGTTCATCCGCTACTACAACCGGGACCGCCACCAGACGCGCAGCTGTCCGGTTGTGTTAAACCTCATCCAAGACCACTTCGGACCGCTGCCAGCACCTAGCGTGGAGCCTCAACCGGGGCCTAGCGTGGAGCCTCAACCGGGGCCTAGCAGGGAGCCCCAACCGGGGCCTAGCAGGGAGCCGCAACTGGGGCCTAGCAGGGAGCCACAACCGAAATCTAGGGCAGAGCCGATGGTGGGTGCCGGCCTCACCGCGTTCCAGCTTGTACATCGAGCCTTACGCAGACACCTCCTCACCTACCGACTGTCTCAACCGATGGACGCCTTATTGACTGTCAAGGAGGCGCTGGTCTTCCTGTTCCAGGATGCTTTCTACCTTTTGAACGATGTGAGGAACAGACATCCCAGCATCAAGGTGAACATGATCCTGGAGTGTGAGTTTACCAACATTCACGGAGCCACCTGTTTGCGATCCTGCAATACCGTCAACGTCCCGCTGACCGAGGCCTCTGACTTGGAGGATTTCCTATCAGCGACCTTCACCATGATCATGAACAAGAAGGAGCAGTGCGAGTTGGTAGGCAGCGGTTGGACTTACCTGCGCATACACGATCTGGAGATCCGTGTGAACTAGTACACACCACTTGGAGGCAGAGCATTTATTCCTTTGCCAAAGGCCATCGACGCTACACACGCAGTCATCAATGTCCAAAACAATGATGACATGTGCTTCATGTACGCAATCCTGACCACGTTCGTCCCGGATGACCAGCTGAGACCCACAAGGTACACCTTGGACATCATCGCCCGTTACGACTGGACCAACCTGCGCTTCCCCGTCACACTGAAGGACATCAAGACCTTTGAGCGCAAAAACGCCATCAATGTGAACGTGTATGGGATCGAACGTGTGATGGTGGGGAGACGGCCTGGCGGAACGCCCGAGTTCAAGTACAAGGTGTACCCGTTGAAGATCTGCAAGCGGGAGCTCGAAGACCACCGCGATCTGCTGTACGTGACAACTGAGGGTAACAGCCATTACGCGATCATCAGGAACCTGACCCGAATGGTACGCCCCCAGCTCAACAACCACGACCACAGGATCTACATCTGCAAGCGGTGCTTCACCTACTTTGACAACCGGCCCAACAAGCTCTGACTGACTGGTGCTCAGCGCTTGGAGGAGCATAGGCGTTACTACTATGCCAAGGCTCGCCTACACTTGGACATGACAAAGAAGGAGAAGATCCGGTTCAGACACTCCGAGTACACCCGGCGATTGAGGTTCTGAATCTACGCGGACTTTGAGTGCTCCCTTCAGCCTGTCACTGACGACCCTGCGGAACCACCACCCGGCACCAGACCCCTGCGTATGCATGTCCCGTACGCCTTTGCCTACCAGATCGTTGACTCGCTAAGCCTGGAGGAGTTTGAACCCCGGGTCTACTTCGGGGCTGATGCGACCAAAGTGTTTATGGAAAAGCTGAAGATGGACGTGTTGATGTTGTGGGAGTTCCTGTTCAACATAGAGCTCTGCACCCTTCCTTGAACCGACAGGAGATGGACGAGTACCTCGCTGTGACCCATTGCTACCTCTGCAACAAGGAGTTTACCGAGCAGGACATCAAGGTGCGAGACCACAACCACGCTCCACCGTGCGAGATCCTAAGAGCAGCGCACCAGTCGTGCAACCTGTGGTACAGGGAGCAGCGGGTCATCAAATGCTTCTTCCACAACCTGTCCAACTACGACGTCCACTTCATAGTGCGGGAGCTGGCCATTGACCCCGGTGATGTGGATGTGTTGGCGCACACAGAGAAGCGCTATATCGCTTTCACCAAGCGGTTCCACTTTGACCAGCCCGGGGACAACCGACGACAGACTTCTTTTGCGGTGCGCTTCCTGGACACCTACAGGTTCCTGTCCATGAGCCTGGCCAGCCTGACAGCGGGGCATCCCACGGAAAAGATGCGTGAGACCAGTAAGCGATTCCCCGATGACCGGCTCTTAGACCTGGTGCGCAGGAAGGGCGTGTTCCCCTTCGACTTTGTCACGTCGTACGACATGTTATACTCCACCAGACAGCTACCTCCTCAGGCAGCGTTCAAAAACAGCATGATCCTGGAAGACATCAAGGAGGAGGAGTACGAGCATGCCCTCAATGTGTGGCGAGCCTTTGACTGTCACCACCTCAAGGACTACTACGCTGACAAGTACCTGCGCTGTGACATCGCCATCCTCACCGATGTGTTTGAGCAGTTCCGAGACACCTTGATGGCCGAGTATGAACTGGGCCCCACCCATTATTACACCCTACCCTCTTACGCTTGGGACGTCATGCTCAAGACCTGCCATGTGGAGCTGGACACGCTGCAGGACTTTGAAATGTACCTCTTCGTGGAGCAAGGCATCCGAGTAGGTATCTCCCAGGCCATCACCCGCTACGCCAAGGCAAACCATGACCGGTGCCGCCCAGAAGACTGACGCCCCTACGAGCCAACACGCCACCTCCTGTACCTGGACACCAATAACCTATACGGCTGGGCCATGTCCCAGTACCTGCCCACTGGAGACTTCCAGTGGCTCAGCCGTGAGGAAATAGACGCCTTGGACATCGCCGCGCTAGACGCAGAGGCCGATCTGGGCTACATACTGGAGGTGGACCTCCACTACCTTCTCACCTTCATGACAAGCACAAGGATATTCCCTACTGCTGTGAGACCAAGCGTCCTCCCACAGGGAAGTTCCCCAAGCTAGTAACCACCCTGGACGACAAGGAGCATTACGTCTGCCACTACAGGGTCCTGCAGCAGGTCCTGGACAACGGACTGGAGCTTGTGGCTGTACACCGGGCGGTCTCGTTTCGCCAGTCTCGATGGCTTGAGCCATATATCATCATGAACACCGAGCTGCGGAAGAAGGCCAAGACCAAGTTCGAGCAAGACTTCTTTAAGCTCATGAATAACGCGGTCTTTGGCAAGACCATTGAGAACGTGCGTAAGCGCCTCAACGTCAAGCTGGTGTGCATTTCGGAGAAGTTCAGCAAATACATGGCCAAGTCCAATTTCCTGGACCGCACGTATTACACGGAGGACGTAGCCCTCGTCCATCTCGCCAGGGTGAACATCGTCCTGGACAAGCCCATCTACATTGGTACGTCGTCCTGGAGCTGAGCAAGTGGCTCATGTACGAGTTCTTGTGCAACATGAAGAACCGCTACGGTGACCACCTGACCGTAGACTACATGGACACGGACAGCTTCGTGTTTGACATCGTCTCTCAGGACATCTAAAGGGAGATGATGGAGCACCTGGACGACTTTGAGACTAGCGCCTACCCCAGGCCCCACCCTTGCTACAGCCCCGTAAACGCTAAAATCATTGGCAAGTTCAAGGACGAGTGTAATGGTAGATCCCTGTTTGAGTATCTGGGGCTTCGTTCCAAGGTCTACTTTATGGACATCGAGGACCCGAGTGAAGAAACAAGGTCCAAGGCCCTCAAGCGCGCCAGGGGGGTTGTCAAAAACGTCCTTACCCCAACGACTACAGGGAGAGCCTGTTCAACGGCGTGCTGCTGAGAACCACCGACACTAGGTTCCAGTCCTACCTGCACCGCGTCTTCACGGTGCAGGTAGAGAAACTGTCCCTGAGCCCCGCCAATGACAAGCGCTACATCCTGGCTGACGGTATCCACACCTTGCCGTAGGGACATAAGGACATCCCACCACTGGCTAGAGGAGGAGGAGGAAGACGAGACCACCTCGAGGAACAACAGCAGCCAATGGATGAGGAGCAGCCAAGTGATTACTCGTATTTCTTGAAAACATAATAAGAATATACAAACACACAATTACAAAAATAAAATATTATCGAATTCAAAATAGTGGTGAGAAGATGGAGTCGAAGAGCCTACGGACCAGAGCGTCGTTGACTGCGGGAGACGCCAGATCGAAGAGCTGCACGTAGTCGCTGAGTGACATATCGAGGACCGCCCGGCAGTACAGGTAGGTGAGACAGTAGTGGCCGCAAACAGAAGTATCGTAGCCCTGGAGTCGATACTTGTTGTAGACGTAGCGGCGGCGCGAGTCCTCATGAAGCTTTGGTAGTCTGCCTGGTATGGTGACTTGCCGTAGCTGTCAAAGTATTCTAGCCGGTCCTCGGAACAGTGGAACGAGACCCAGTGGTCTCCTCTCTCGGTGTGTGACATGGTGTTGACCACTATGGCGGACCGGGGTTGAACGGGTGTGTGGGGTAGGCGGTCAGAGGCGCAGACCAGAATGCTCCTCAGTCTGGGGACTCGCGCCAGACACCTCTCGATCTGGGTGGTGTTCATTGCGGGTGGAAGCAGCAGCAACACTCGAGGGCCGATGAGTCCGATCTGTCGGTGGCCATCAGCCAGTCGCGCAGAACGATACAGTTGTGCAGAGCGCAACGGTTGAGGGCGCTCTTATGGTTGTTGCAGCGTAGGGTCCGACAGGAGGGTGGTCCGTTGAGCGATCCGCAACCCATCCCTCTTTTAAGTTTCCTTCGCGTAGACAATGGGGCGGTGGATGAAGCAGGCCTGCAGCTTGTCCAGCAGGGCGACATAGGTGATATCGCCCTGGTCCCACTATAGCCCGTGGCAGTTACGCGTGAGCCAGTTGCTCTCACTCAGTTTCTCGGCGGTCAGGTAGTCTCGATTGAAGGGCGGACGGGCAACATGGTGCATGATGAGCGTGCCGGTAGTCACGTCCACCACGCAGACCTCTTTCAGCAGGAAGTCGTTGTCGCTGTCCTTGAAGCAGTGCATGTCCATCACCACGCTTCCGTGATGGAAGCGCACTAGAGCGGCAGGCTTGGTGGTGTTGTAGATCGGTGGTGGCACGTCCATCTCGTGAGGCTGACTGAACTGGGCGTGCTTGCCACCTCAACCTTAAGTAGTAGCGGTGATGGAAAACCCCATTAGCGCAGGTTCAGACCTGATTACCCGCCAAAGTCCACAGTCACGTTCTTGTGACGATCCACCTCCACAACGTTGTCCAACTCGGCGTATACTATACAGTTGACAGCCTCTGTCAGTGCTATGGCGAAACCGAACTCTATGCGCAGGTTACCGTTGCGCACCAGGTTCCAGTGGCTAGACTGACCAGCTGCCAAGTCGGGTGTCAGATCGAATGACATCAAGCTATATCCATAGGGATATTTACCGCGACCGATATCGTTACCGCCGTTTGAGAAATGGATACCAGTGCCAGTGAACAGCGTGTGATAGGCGAGCACGTACAACCCAGTCTCTTGGTTCAACGTGTACTGTGGTTGAAGTGGCTTACCCGACACTTGCTTGCCATCCACGTACAACGGGAAGAAGTTCATGTCGTAGTTGTGGAAATTGAACGGGTTCTTCTTGCAGTCTCTGTTGAAGGCCTGATTGTTGACCAGGACGACTATGATGCGTTTTGGCAGTTGACCTAGAAACACGCTATCCAGAGTCTTGCCACTGATGCCGGTAGGTAGCGTGATGGTTTTCACCTCCACGCGCGTGATGGGTATTTGGCTGTGCCCGACTCCAGCGTCCTGCTGTGAGCCAACAGCACGCTCGTGGCGCATAAACAGGTTGACCTCGGTGATGTCCACCTTGTAGTCTGTTATGGTTTTGGACATGATGGAGAATGCGTTCCGTGACCTGATCAAGCGCAAGCGCATATCCATGCCGTTCAACATGAACTTGTCCTGGTTGCATAGGTCGACGTGCAGATGTCCGACCATGTCCACATAACGGCTGCCCTTGACACACGCCCTCCGTGTCTTGAGCCCACCATTAGCCTCCTCACAGTTGCCTATGAGACCAGCGGCGTTCTCATAGGAAATCTCCGCGGTGAGGTGCGATGCATTGGCGTCACCACCATAGGTCAACAGGTTCTCCAGGTAGGCGTGATAGGAGTATGTGTTGTTCTGAGGAGACACCAGTTTGTTATTCAGGTACAGGTCCACTTGGCTGAACAGCGAGTGCAACCAGTTGTTAACTGGGCCCACTTCTTTTATCTTTGGCCCGCCCGCTGTAGCATTTCCATTTGCCGTTCTAATGGTAGCCTTCACATGCAGTAGCGTCTGTGACAGATCCGTGTACTCGTCCCCGTGACCCGGAACTATGAACTCCACGGGCGAGCCATCTGCCAGGGAGGAGACGGGCTTATGGAGTATAGAGCACCCATTTACCGCTCTCTATACTGGTCTGTGTTGGTGGCAGTGAGAACAGGTCCAACTTGGTCTTGACACACTCGCATGACTTCTGATGTAGAAACGCCGTTACCCAAAAATTTATTTTTCAGTACTACTCTTCTTACGTCGCACAACAGTCTTCCTCTTGACGGGTGTTACAGGCTTCCTTTTCTTCTCAGTTGCAGTCTTCGTTCCAAGGAGTTTAGCCAGAGACGGAAGGGTCACTCGCTGTACGCGCCTCTTCTTATAGGCACCACCACCACCACCACCACTTAGCACGCAATCCAGTTTATCATCGACCATCGATCATGTATACGTTTCAGTGACTCGGTAAACTGCCTAAGCCGGGCGTTGGCTGCGACTCGGGGGTCAGTTGTGCCTGCCGTTATGTCACCCAGGAAACCCACACCCGACCTTAGCGCCTCCTTGCCCAGCGCCGATGTACCAGATCTGATCAACAGGGCCACTGTACGCATCAGCCCACCTAGGAAACTGCCAATGTCACGGCCGCGTTGGAAAGCGGCTCCTCTGATTACAGAGGACACTCCGCGGCCCGACTGCTGTTGGCGGTAGTACGCCAGATAGGGGTCGTTTGGGTTCATTGCTGTTGCTCTCTGCGCAGGTGTAGCTTCATGCACGTAGTCCCAAAGTGGAATGGCAGGTGATGTCCAGCGCTGTTCCTTAAATAAATTTCCACGCTCTCGAAAGAGCTCTTCATTAATGGCACGTAGAGAGGATCGGTGAAATGCACAATAGTATTTGCACTGTAGGTGTAGTTTTTAGTGTCGATGTTTACAATCTTTAATAACGGTGCTACCGTGTCACCTACTAGCTGGGGTTTAACTAGATCGCAGTACACATACATGTATGAAGAGATCCCAGCCAGTAAGTTGGGGGGTCTTATAGATTTTCTCTGTTTAAGCAAGTCCACACTGTGCACATCGTATCCCAATTGCAACGCTAGGGTGGGGCTCAATTCCAGTTGCTCCACAGCCTGATCTATTGAGATCAATTCCACCTTCCCAGTCTCCTTGTCATGCTCAAACTCGCATTGGTACAAGTTCAATTTTGGAATGGCATTGATCGCATTAACCAGTTCATTGATGTCTTTATAGTTTCCGGCTTCCACTTTTACAGCAATCAGTACAGACCCGTCAGTGTTATCTTTAGTGTAGAGAAATATGCGAGCGTCCTCACCCACTGTGATAAATGAGCACGGGTAATGAGCCTCCATTAAAGCGACTTCCCATTCGCCACCACCCAATTGCATGACTGACAGTAGATGGGTGATGTAATTAGCCACGGTGTTGTTTGGATAATAGTTCATGGAGCTGTTGCTGGGCAAAGTCAGGTAAAGTTGGCTGTGCCTCGTCATCGTAGCAGCTGTTGCACTTCAGTTGCAGGTACCCACGAGTTGAAGTCCTCCCGTAACCGACCCACTTGACCAAGTACCGCTTACTGCGGCCTCGCCCTTTAGTGTCCAGTATTTTATCTGTTTCATACAGGCAGTCTGGAGCAGTTGTAATTTTTGCATTTCATGCTCGTAGAAAGTGGTCTCGTAACCTTTAGCGAACGTACCTTTCTCCTTGGCTTTGCACACCGTGTCACCCGACTTGAACTTGGGCTTGCAACGCTGGAGCGTCTTCTTCCCGTACATGCAACGCCACACCTTGTACACTGTTTTTCCATCACCACTGTCCACATCCACGGGACGCAAGCCCAAGCTCTTGTGCGGGCTGTGGTTTTAGGGGTCCACAAGCCTGTCCAACACATTGATGTAGCGGTACGTGTTTTTGTAGGTTAGGCAGTGCCACATGCGGGTCTTGAGCGTGCGATTGACTCGCTCCACCACTGCCGCCTTCACGTCAGGGTTCTACGTGGTGACGTACGTGACACCGTGACTCTTTAACACTCGCTTGGTCGCGGCACCAGTGAACTCTGTCCCCTTGTCAGTCTGTAGGCAGCGAGGAGTCACCTCAGCGAATATACTCTCAAATGCCACCGCCACCTCTTGCCCGCTTTTCCTCCTCAGCGGTACCGCAAAGAGCCGCTTGCTAAATACATCGATCACAGTCAGCAGGTAGTTGACTCCATCGTTGTGCTGGCTAAGACCGCGCATGTCGTTCAGGTCCGCCTGCCACAGCCCTCGGGGCCCAAAAACAGCGTAGCGGTTGCGGGAAAACCGCTTGCACGCCGGCTTGTGCAGCGTGTAAGTGTCTTGGGCTCACAACCATTCCGCCACTCGCCGTTTTGGGAGGCGTGCGGCTCGCGCTAGAGCGGCCACCCCGCCAAATGAACCCGGATGACTAGGGTCGTAGTACAGGTCCTCCAATATGGTGTGTATGGCTCCCAGTTGTCCAATGACATTTCTTGGTCAGGTTCCTCAGTTATTATCTTTCTCTTGGCCGCTGAAGCTCAAGGTCTCAGGCGGTCTCGCATCGGTGTTAACCTCGGTGACAAGAGTGTCAACGAGGCTGTCGTGTCTCCCCAGGGGCTTGATGCTGAATCCAGCCCCACAACTAGGTAACACAAAGCTGCGGGATTGCTCACATATTCTTTGAGTACGTTCATGTTCTTCAAGGCAGTCATCACTTGATGCCAACCGGTAGGCAATCGATCCGTCCTTCGCGCTCTCACTATGCCGTGCATAATGTCCACTATTTTGGAATCGGAGACCTTCTCGTTGTTCACGTACACTGCCCCACTGGCGTCCCAGGCGATGGGGCTGCCTTGCCGGGTCATGAACCGCAACAAGCTGCGTGCCTCCATCTTGTAGTTTTTTAGGAACGTTTCCGCAACCTCCTCCACCAGGGCGGCAGACTCACGTTGCGCGTGACCCGGACCCGCCACCACTTCTTCTTCTTCCTCGATGATTGACAGACCTATGGGTTGACGTTTAGCTGTGGAGAATTGCAGGAACCGCTGTAACACCTGTTGATATTGTTTCCATTTCTCTGTATCGTCCAGCCGCTTGTCACTCAATATGTGGTGCATCTCAGCGTCCAGGCTGGCTGGCTTATTGACACTGCCTCCACCACCACCACCTGTTCCTTCTCGCATCCACTCGATGAGCTCCTGCGGTACAACTACCATCTTTTTAGCGTGCTCCATTTCAAATTACTTTCTGCACCAACGCAGGCAGATCGACACTCAACTACAAGAGCAGAAGGAATCCACCGCCACCCCATTGTACAAGGTAGCGTTGCTTCTTGGCCCAGTCCTCACCGCGTTTCACCAGCCGTCTGAGCGCCTGTTTGTGTTTTCTCAACTTTCGTTTATGACAGATAGTGAGCGGCACGTTCCCACGTAACACGTTGTATGTGCACTCACACACTGACCTGATACGGCTGGTCTCACATGCTTTTAACAGAGCCTTGCGTTCCTAGGGTGTAGCGTGAGCTGTGAGCAGTGCTACGTCTTTCTTCACGCGGTGTGACATGATGACTGACACTGGTAGGGGCTCAGCCAATTTATCGATTCTTGGGTAGATGCACGTAGTTGACCGGGTCATCGGGGAAAATGGCTGAATGTATGCGCATCTCCTCAGGCGTGGACTCTTTCAAGTCTATCAGCAGATAGGCGTGTGGATCACGCGTGGCATCCGAGTAACCCTCCTCCACAAATTTGGAGTTTTCCGGGTATACTTGGTGGGCCAAGTGTTTGATCTGGATTTTCTTTTTCTTTTCTTTTATTTTTTAATTTTTTTGGATAAAGGAATAAGGTTTTTTATTTTATTTATTCAAACAAATTCCAGAAGAGCGCCTTTGCTGCCAGGGGGACCGCTCCTCTTCACCAGGTTCATCCTCGACCCCACACCCACGTTGTACTGCTCAATGATATGGTCTCCCAAGACGACCATGTATCTGTGAGGCAAGTAGACCCTCAGCGGATCGTTACCAGTCAGGCCCTCCAAAGTGGCCATTATTGCCTCGCCATAGGGAGTATCCACTCGCTCCAATGACCGGATAGGGTACTGTCGACGAGAGTTAAGAAGTCCCCTGAGCCAGAGCGATATGCAGCATTGTATGTACGTTGCCGCGCGGTATTTGCAGGCGCACCACCCTCTGAAATGGGGAAGTGACATTCCACAGCGTGTCGCAAATACTTGTCATATCGACAACAGATGAGTCATACAGTGAAAGTCGCTTGAGTGACTTCAGTGCAACACGAGTATTCTTACATTGAGGGTGGTTTTAGTACACCACGTTGTCGCGCAGATCGGTTATACGGGTATAACCTCCAGACTTGCAGCTGTTGAGGGCTGACTTCAGGTGTCCTTTTTGGTCCATGCTACTCGTTGGGTGTTCAGATATGGAATGGCTCTAGCTCGCCACCAAGTCGTTTTATATAGGCTCGCTGTGTCAACAATTTGTTTACTTCATTAGACAGTCTGGCAATTCCCCAAGTCGTTATGTTGTTTAGTTCTTGCGCTTTGGGATGACGCAATCACCTCCGGTCTTACGTTTCCCAACAACGGGAGGCTTACGCCAAGCAGGCAGAGGAGTCACGGTCCTGATAACTCCGTCAGTTTTCGGCACTCCGGTGTCGCTGTTCACCCACATGTTTTCCAATCTCGTCAACAGGTCCGTAAGGCACATGCAGGTTTCATCATCTCTATCTTCATCCAGGTACAGGCCGCAACTGTGTGATGGGAGACCACCGTGACACACCGACATCTTCAACAAAATGTTCCCGCAGTTGGCTGGGTTCTGTATGGTATATTGACATGTAGCATCGCTCCAACTGGATGATGGAGAGTCAGTAGGTACACCCTTCTTCACCGTCCATCCGTCAGGCTTTTTCCTCTTAGGTGTGGCAGGCATGGCGTTCTCGTCCATCGCATTAATCCCCTCCATCAGACAGCGGAGCGTTCGGTCCACCTCGGTGCTGTTCATGACGTCTCGGACTGAAGCCTCTCGGTTGGTTCCCAGGTTTATATATCGCGGCTGGAACGTTCTAGAACATTCTAGAAGCCAAAGGTAATTACCGCGGTTATTTCTAGACCTCGGGGACTTTCCGTGGGTTTCACAGCTCGATAATGAGTAGGTTGAGTGCTTATAACGTTCTAGAACCTTCTAGCGCGCGCACGCAGAAAAGCCCAGTGACAAACAAGGAAGGAAAACGCTTTGCATCACTCTATCATGAATTCATGGACGATTATGTCTCCCTCGATCATATGTCAAAATGCGAGGATACTTCCGTATCTCATACACATAACTTTTTACCACATCATGGTGTTCTGAAGGAAGTATGCAGGAAGTAATCTCAAGAGTGGATTTTGTCTCATCTACAAAATTACGCACAGTTTTTGACGCTAGCTGCAAGACTAGTTCTGGGTTTTCTTTAAATGACTTGCTTTTCACTGGTCAAAAGTTGCAGACTAACATCGCTGACATACTCATACATTTCCACCGTCATAACGTGGTATTTTGTTGTGACATACGAAAAATGTATCGGTAGATTAACATTCATCCTGATGATCGCAATTTTCAGCTAATCTTATGGAGACAAAGTACTGATCAACCAGTTAGCATTTATCGCCTTAATACTGTAACTTACTTACTTACTTACTTACTTACTTGTTGTTTCCGTTCATAGGCCGATGGCGTTGAACAGGTCAAAGTGCTGAATAGGTTTCAGCCACTACAGAATGTGATTGGTAGGGAGAGGAGGGGTCAGAGAGTCATACAGGGGATTACATTGCCTGAGGTGTTCAATAATACTCTCCACAGAATAAAAACAGTGCACAATCAAATAATTCTTAAGTGTTACTTTAAATTTGTTGTCGTCAGCAATGGATGAAATGAAGTTAGGCAACATTTGATAAAATTTTAAACCGGCGTAAAGAGTTTTTTTTTCAAAGACCGACAGTCTGTGAAAGGTGGAAAATTTTGATTTGAACCGAGTATTGTGAGTATGATTTCTTTGACATAGATTCATTAATTTTTGATTCCTAATGTATATTACTAACTCATAAAAATATAAGGCAGGAACAGTCAAAATACCTAATCTTATGAAGTAACTCTCACAATGCTCCCAAGGAGCGAGCCCAAAGATGACCCTGATGGCTTTTTTTGCCAGGTAAAAACTTTCCCTATGTGAGTCTTGTACCCTCCCCACAAGGCGATGGAGTACATGATGTGAGACTCCAAAAGACTGAAGTATACAATTCTAGAAACGTTTAAATTGCAGAATTTACATACTCTTCTCAACACAAACAGCCCTGAGGCAAGCTTTTTTTCTATTTTATCGATTTGGTCGGCCCATGATAAACCATCGTCCAGCCTAACCCCTAGGAAATCAGAAGAGTTGGAAGGATCCAGCATGTCCTCCCCTATAAAGACATTCAGATCATCAATTTAGTTAAACCTCCTCAATTGATGTGTACTTATGCAGAGATACCCTGTCTTTTCGGTGTTTAATTTCAAGGCGTTGCTAGAGAAATATTGAGCAAGTGTATTGATTTTTGAAAAAGTGTCAATTTCAAGGTCATGGACGTTATTGTTCTTGGTAAAAAGAGTGGTATCATCTGCAAAAACAAATAGACTCTCGTCCGACACCATCCCTTTCATATCATTAATATACGTCAGGAACAGTATCGGGCCAAAAATCGATCCCTGAGGCACTCCATTTTTGACCAATTGTTTGCTCGACTGAAATTTTTGAATTTTGAAATTCCATTGATGCTTCAGCTCAGCGAACTGGTAGCGGTCGGTGAGGAAGGAATGTAGCCAGCGATGGACGCATCCTCCCACCCCAAGCCCCGCCAACTTCCCAAGCAAAATTTGGTGGTCGACACAATCGAAAGCTTTGGACAAGTAACAGATTCTCCAGCCTCCATTGCATCGATACACTGATTTACAAAATCAATAAGTGCCAATTTGGTTGATTTGTTTTTTCTGAACCCGTATTGCTTTTTGCATATGAGCTCATTCTCCTCTAAGTAGTGAGTCAGCTGCTCACTCACCACTCGCTCGAAGAGTTTGGAAATGGAAGGTAGGAGCGAGATTGGACGATAGTTCCCCATGTCCGACTCATCCCCCTTCTTGAAAAGAGGTTTGACTTTTGCCAGTTTGCATTGTCGTGTAAATACCCCACTGATTAGTGAGGTATTTATAATGTGAGTGAGTGGCTTAATAATTTCAAGCTGACATATTTTGATTGTTTTCATACTTATGTCATCATACCCTGTGGAAGTTTTGGGTGAAAATTTATAAATAAATTTGGAAAGATCGGTCTCAGTGATTTTTTTAAAGTTGAAAAAGGAGCAATAATTTACCGGGTGCAGAGGGGTGTTTACTGTTGTTACATGATTATAAGTTTTCAGGCTATCGGCAATATTGACAAAGAAGTTATTAAAGATTTAACAAGTTGCAATGGGATTCTTAATTATTTCCTAATCTACTTCCAAAACTACATTTTTTACTAAGGAAGGGCCTGTTTGTCTAAACTTATCTATTATTTTCCAAGTTTGTTTTGACTTATTACTAGCATTAGACAAGGTATTTTCAATCTATTGAGCTTTAGCCACCTTGATGGCATTAATGTAATTTAATCTACAGTTATTGTAAGTTACTTTATCTACAGGTAATCTTGAATTCTTAAATTTTCTAAAAAACTCAAACATTTCAGATTTTAAGGCAGAAACCTCAGAGGTGACCCACTTTTGTTGGAAGGAGGGTTTTACTTTCCTTCTTTTTATCGGACAAGCTATATTAAAATAAAATAGAAAAGTTTCTAAAAAGTTGTTATACATTGTATTGAGATCAGAAGAGCTGTAAACACTTTCCCATTGCTCATATTTAAGCCTTTGTTTCAATTCAAAAAGATTATGATCCTTGATTTCCCTATCCCAAGACCAAGTGGACTTTACTTTATTGCTGTTTAAAGATGGAACAAGAATAGCTATGGCATCATGATCTGAAATGAGAGGGGATACAACAAAAGCTTTTACATAATTAATATTGGTGATAAAATTGTCAATGCATGAAAATGATGTCTCAGTAACTCTAGTTGTTGTGTTTAAAACTAAGTTTAGGCCATAACTTTTTAAAATATTTTTGAATCTTTTACACCTATAATCTAGTTTTAGATTGTCAATGTTATAATCTCCAGAAATCAAGATTTTCTCACAAGATTTACAAGCTGAGTCCAAAAACAAGATTAACTTTTCAAAAAATTCGTTCAAGTTTTGATCATCAGGTGTCCTATAAAGCCCCGCAACAAAATAGGTCACCCCATTTAAATTCATTTTAATTTGGGCCAATTAAAAAAAAAATCTTGTCCAATACTATCACAATTATTGATTATTTTAATATCACTTAAATTTGAATTAATGTTGGCAAAAATGGCTACACCTCCCATCCTATTGTCTTGCCTACAATAACTATGAACTAAAAAATACCCATGTAAATTTATATTGCCAATTTTATTTGAGTCTAGCCCATGTTCGCTGAGGATAAGAATATCTGGAGTTTCTTCATCAAGAAAAATTTCAAGCATTTCTATCTTACTAACTAACCCCCTAACATTGAGATGGACTATTTTTGATTTGTTTGTTATGAAGCCTAAGCTACACCTCCCCCCCTGGCCCGCCCCCGCATGACAAGTTTTTTGACCTATCTGGTTCCTCCTCCCCATTGTTCTCAACATCATTCGCTCCCGCAGTGCCACTCGCACCAACCCCCGCAGCCACACTCACTCCCGCCGCGTCCAGCCCCGAGTCCCCCATCACAACCCCCACAGCCTCATTACCCATTGGGGCGGTCTTAACATCAGAGCACAATACATAAGTTGTCAGAAGTTCACATAGAGTGTCCTTTCCCAAGGCGTTCATGTGCAAGCCGTGGTTAGTGTAACATGCTCTATCCAGCAAACTGTTTATGCTGATGTAGGCCCATTTATGCTCTAAACACTTATTCCTAATAACATTGTTCTGGTTCCTGATTATTTGGTTCCTAAAAGGCTGGTCGAATCTTAACGGTGTCTCGGTCCAAATTACCTTGCCCTTGTTTTGAGATGATAATGACTCTATTTCTCCACCAAGCTGACTGATGGATTCACTCGTTACCCCGTTCACTCCACCAACAATGACAACAAAATTATTTTCTCTAGACTCTTTAACAGCTTGGCTAGCCCCCTTTTCCAGAACTTGCTGGAGTGGAGCTCCAGGTCCCACCCAAGATCTTACTCTATATCTGTTACCTAACCTAGCACTAATTCTCTCAAGGCAGCCCCTGGCATGGCTATCACCCACTAAATGGACCGTTGGCTTCGAGCTCAATTTCTCAGTTTCAGCTGTCAACTTAAAACTAACATTGTTCTTAAAACTATGAACACTAGGCTGACATTTGCTTGTTTTGACTTCTTTGCTCAAATTCGGTTTTTCAAGAGTACGAGTATTCTCGCACACTTTGTTGACTAGATCAGTATTAGTTCCCAAAGGGGAGAACTTATTTTTACTCAGAAAAGACCCTACTTTAAAACTATGATTTCTGTTGTCATACTTAAAAGACTTCCTAGGTTTGGTCCAATCATTAGCGTTATGGTTGACTGAATGTCCTACACTTATAGGCCTATTTACACTGTCTACATTACTTACATTACCTAGCCTAACCCTTAAGCTATCTACAAGTTCTTTTAGTTCCAAAATCTTGGCTTCCTTCTCACTTAATTCATTGCAAAGTTTCTTGTTACTATCACTAAGTCTTTGGTTCAAGGCAATTTCACTTTTTATTTCCGAGTCAATCCATGAGGGTATAGGCCTAGGCCTACTCTGGTCATTACCTAAAATGAGTTTCTTACATGACTCAGTGCATTCGGAACATATCCAAACATTATTACTCTTAGAAAAATAATTGAAAACCGTTTTAGGCAGCTTACTACATTGTTTATCAGCATGCAGCCAATTGCTACAGAAATCACACTCTATTGAGCCACTGACCTCATCATCAATTACTTCACTACATTTACTACATGTAATAGGGTCAGTTACTGCCATCATTAAGCAAGTTTAAAAACAAATATTTACAATATACGATAATAACAAGTTAAAACTGTGGAAAGCATTCACAAAATCATACAAGAACAGATAGGGTTAGGTTAAGCATTTATGTTACCTGGAATTTGTGGTTAATGGGTTGACAGGTTCGATGGGTTATTGTAATTAGGTGTTTAATAAAAGTGATTTAAGTGGGTTTCACGGAAATTTAGCGTTGGAAAGGAAACTTTATGGAAAAGTTGCAACGTGATGTTCAAGACAAAGGATGGAATAGACAGGAAAAGTGGCTTTCCTGTAGGCGTCGATCTTGGCCGCACTCGAATGACAATTTCTTCCGTAAAGAAGTTATTTCACACCGAAACTATTACCTCTCATTGAGTAACAATACTAAAAATCATTATTTATGGCAAAGAAAATACTTAAAACTGTTAAAATACTTTTAAAAACCATGAAATTAAGTGGAACACTATAGAGGTGAGTGATGACATTAAAGGCAGGCCTGCCAACACATTCTAACACACATTCAACACATTCTTACGGCATGAACAGCTCACCATTTTTAACCATTCGTACGTTACACCAACTAGCCGATGACGATGGTCATGATTTTCCAAAAGCAGCTCATGCCATACGCAACCACACATACGTGGACGACATCATCACGGGAGCGGATACCGTGGAAGAAGCCGTTGAACTGCAAAATCAACTCACATCATTATTAAATCGTAGATGTTTTGAGTTACGTAAATGGACATCTAATTCACCTCAGCTACTACGTAATGTTCCAGACTCCCATATTGAATCTCCTACATTTTTACCTAACTCTCCAGATCCACATTTCACGGTTTTGGGCCTGCAATGGTCACCGGTTACAGACTCATTTTCTTATACTTTTTGTTTACCTGAAACAACGAACACTCATACCAAACGGACGGTTCTTAGCTCTATTGCAAAAATCTGTGATCCTTGCGGATTACTCACTCCGTTTATTATGCTTGCTAAGTGTTTCATACAACTTATCTGGACAAAAGGTCTAAGTTGGGACGCACCATTACCAAAAGACATTCAATCTCAATGGAATTTACTGTTAAGCGACACTAAATATCTATCGCAAGTCACGATATCCCGCTCATTAAACCTTAACGCATCACATAAACTAGAATTGCACGGTTTCTGTGACGCGTCTGAAAGCGGTTACGCAGCTGTAATCTACTTCAGATGTAGACCTACAGATATAACCTAATTATACCACAACTGTCAATCTTGTTTTATCGAAAAGTCGAGTTGGACCTTTGAAACGTGTTACCATACCACGACAAGAAATTTGCGCTGCTCACCTACTTGCGCAACTTGTGGCTCATTGCATTTCATTGTTTCCCGAACACTTAACACTGAACAAAGTCCATCTTTGGAGTGATTCTATGATCACACTAACTTGGTTACGTACGAACTCCTCCATATCGTTTGAAAACATATGTGGCAAAAAATCGTGTATCTCAAACGCAAGAACTTATTCCAACTGATGCCTGGAATCATATTTCATCTGATGATAACCCAGCTGATTGTGCATCACGTGGTTTACTTTTGTGTCATTTAACAAAACATTCTCTTTGGTGGAATGGTCCATCCTGGCTTGCATTACCGTCTCAAGAATGACCTACAACTCAATTCGTTCCCGTTACGCTTGACACTTCGCACGAGATTAAACTAAATCCACTAACGGTATTATTGAATAACCAACAAGAAGAATGGTCAGTTATGTTCAAATCATCTTGGACTTTGCTACAACGAGTAACCACATCTATATATGATCGACCAGCAACAAAGATTTTTCCTCTGCCGATTGGTTGAAAATAAGGAGTTATTACGTTGAAGTCCATGCTACTTCAAGGCGGCCGGTATGGTGAATACTACAGGCAAATTAATCCACAAGAGTGAATAAAATAGACAATATCACATGATATGTTTATTACAGATGTTTTTAATTTTAACATAACATGTAAATAAAAAATACAATTTTGTGTTGGTCATACCAGCCATGTCTTAATTTGATTTCTTTTAGAATTATATATTTTAATTTAACTTCACACGTCATCCAATATATATAAAACATTGATAAATATATATGTATAAAAATTTGAACGAATAGTGTTTTTGGCATCTGGGGACCTCAAAATGAAAAGTTGTAATGGTCTCGGGCTTAAGTCTTACCATGCGACCTACGGTAATAGCTTCTTTCCTTATAGGGAAAATTCGCTAAAAGTCACATGATCAAAAAACAAAAATTAACTTTTAAAAAATAAGATAATACTTTTTCCAGGTAACAATCACCCGCTCATGCTGTGGTCACCCTCTTATTTCATCCATTTTTGAGGGGGGGAGGTGGGTTTAGTGGGTAGTCTTCTCTTGGAGGAGTCCCACACTACCCTCGTGAGAGAAGGGGTATGCAAAAAGCATTCCTACCTTCCAATAAAATAAAATAAAACGAGTTCGCACGCAGCACGCTGACGTGAGGGAAGTGAATTTCCACATAAAAAACTATAAAAACTCAAAATCAGTTAAAAACATACAATTATTCCAATTTTATTCAAATCTGAAAATATTGATTTTTTGGCTGTTTTGATGCTCCTGGTTCTATTTACCTGCAATGCTGGGAATAAAATTTTGCGCATTATAAAGTTAGGAGAAGGTCCAGTCAGGCTTTAAAGTAGGCGTGAGGTTGTTGGGGATGATAAAAGTACACCAACAAATGAATAACAGGCTTTTCTAAAGTAAAACCCCCATAAGACAACGTACTGTGTTTGGTCAATACACACTTTCTTTAATAACTCAGTAAATATATAAACTAGAATGACGAGAGAGGGCTTAAGAGTTTAGCCACACTAATTCCCACAGTTTTTCATTCGTTAATTTCACATCCGAGGCTTTTATGACCCTTTTTGGGCCCAAAAACTCAAATTTCTAAATTTAAAATCCCCAAAAAAGGGGGTTAGAGTTTTCCGATTGTTTTGCCCAACGAACTTGTCCAACTGATTACAAAAAGGAATGTCCCTACCAAATTTGAAGTAAATCGGACAAAAAATGCGACCGCTAGAGTGCATACACACACACACACACATATATACATATATATATGTCTATATATATTTATACATATATACATATATATATATATATATATATATATATATACAATTTTGAACGAACCCCCAAAACGTGTTCAGGGGGTCACATTAGGAACTTCTATGGTGGTCCCGGGCTTAAGTTTCACCGTACGGGTCATGCTAATAGTTCACTTTCCATAGGAAATTCACTAATAATGTTGATGTTTACTACAGACGAAAATAAATCAAAAGCTTGATGAACTGATCAGCTGCCTAATGAAACTCACCGAGATGGGGTTATAATCAGCTGTTTGTTGTATAGAAAAGATACTATAAATCCCAACAAAATGGTTTGTAGACACTTACATTGTGTATCATTTAACAAACTTAAAAGGAGAAAATGATAAATCTGACAATTTTAGGGAGTATCGGAATATTCAAGCTTCAAATTTGTACGAAGTCCATGACCACACTTTGCCTGGTTATCTCAAACTAAGGCCGAGTTCCTTCAACAATTTTCCCATATGAATAACATGGAGCAATTTGAGTTCTTTACACTTTGTATCATTTAACAAACTTAAAAGGAGAAAATGATAAATCTGACAATTTTAGGGAGTATCGGAATGTTCAAGCTTCAAATTTGTACAAACTCCATGACTACACGTTGCCTGGTATTCTCAAACTAAGGCCGAGTTTCTGGTCAAAATTTGTCCCATATGAATAACATGGGGAAATTTGAGGACTTTATACTTTACATGATTAAATAAACCTAAAGGAAGAATATGAGAAATATGAAAATTTTGGGGAGTATCGGAATGTTTAAGCTTCAAATTGGAACAACTTCCACAACTACATGTTGCCTGGTTTTCTCAGACTAAGGTCGAGTTCCTCAAAATCCTAGGTAAAAATTCTCCCATATGATTAACATTGAGAAATTTTAGTACTTTATAATTCTTATCATTTATTGAACTTAAAGGAAGAATATCAACAATCTGAACATTTTGGGGAACTTCGGAATGCTTAAGCCTTTTTAATTGGTAAAAATTCCATGACCACACATTGCCTGGTATTCTCAAAGTAAGGCATAGTTCCTTTAAAAATATCCTCTCAGTTAAATAACATGTAGCAATTTTTAACTGTCAATATTTTAGAAACTAAAGTGTTATTTTTGAGTTTTACATTTTTCTGTTAATCTGCAGTGTAAACCTTTTAAAATGACACATTAATTGTCCAAATCGGTTGAAAAATAAAGACGTAGTTGGCCAAAACAACGAAATTCCTTAGCTAATTAATATAGAAGATATAATATCTCGCTTATTTATGAATATGCTTTGGTGAAAGTTGGTAAGTGATTTGAATTCAAATTATTTTATTTCGTAACACATTTTCGGTGCATAATTATGAAAAAATGAAAAGTTTTCCCCAAAATGTCATACCAGACCTTAAAATTAAACCTCTCCCAGCTTTCTATGACCCCCCGTTCGCTCACAATTTAATTGTCAAATTTGAGTTTACGGAATTAGATATAACCAACGCCCTTAGCATTTTTGACTGCCAAAACACTGTAAAAACATCGAACCAGAAAAGTAAATTTTGCATTAGAATGTTATAAATTCCAAGTTTCACAGATAACTTCTTCTAAAACAAAAACATTAAATGGATTTTTTTAGGATTTTTAAATATTTAAACTTTAAGTAATATAAAAGGATTAACTGAAGTCATGTTGAAACCAGCATGCCAACCTATATATGATAATAAATTTCTGGTCTTGGTTTTGTATTAAATTATCTGATAATATTGAAATATAAATGGCAAATCTATTAAAATAATTTTTTTATGAAATAACCATAACAATCCAAATATACACAAATGAATCCCTATTTCCCTTGGTCACACCATAACTTGAAAATTAGTGCACCAAATTGAATAATTCTTTTTTTATTGTGTTCGATAATGTCAAGGACGTGGTTTTTATAAAAGAAAATTGTTAACCCGACCTAAGGGCCTAAGGACCTAAGGGCCACTGGCCTTCAAAGTTGCCTAAGGACCTAAAGGCCACTGGCCTTCAAAGTTCCCATTGATTTGATCAAAGATCAGTTAGTTACACCAAACAGCTGTTAACAAGGATTATACCTAAACATACTTGAAAGGCATAAACATATGTTAATTACGAAAATAATAAATCTACTTGAATTGCAACTCAAACTCTTTTTTCGATGCTTAAGTTAGCTCTATATCAAAATAGGCAAGTGAGCGTAGCGAACGAGCTAATCCGAGAGGCGAGTGAGCGAAGCGAACTAGCTCATCTTGAAAATGAACGAGTATTTCACATAAAACAAATTCAATGAAATTAGGACAGGACAACATCTGTCGGGCCATCTAGTTAATTATAATGTTTTAATTAAATTGTAATTGTGTCTGATTTAGCGCAAAGATTGGTGGAACGTTTCGGATAAATGTTTATCAATGTGGGTTTGAACAACAGGTCTTGGTGCTAGAGTCTGTTACAGTAATGATTTACACGTGCCAACAATCCGCGTGTATGCTAATAGCGATGAGATAGTGGCAACTAGGACAGTCAATTCGGTCCTTGAGCTACAAACATGTGGAATATGCACTCTGGAAATGGATAAACGCGATGTGGTAGTCGCGGCCAGTGTAGTCGAATCAATCAGGTCTGTTAATAGTCAGATGCGCAATAGGTATGTACCATTTATGTTCATCTTCAGTTATGGATGGAGATTAGTATATGTATATATATATATATATGTATATATATATATATATATATGCACAGTATATACAGCTACAGTATATATATATAACCACAGTTTTGAACGAATGGTGTTTTTGGCATCTAGGGACCTAAAAACGAAAAGTTATCATGGTCCCGGGCGTAGGTCTTATCATGCCGACTACCGTAATAGCATCTCCCTATAAGGGAAATTCGCTAGAAGTGAAGCCTATATGGTTACAATGGGAGCAGAGGAGACAGAAGGGAAAGTGACGGTCAGCATGTAGGCTTCACTTTTTTTATCCCAGTCGAGAGTTCTATATGTATGTACTAGCTGTTACCCGCGGCTTCGCTCGCAACAAATTAAAACACATTAAAAATATCAACCTGTCCAGCACTATCAAATAACTGTTTGGTTTTACCGTACGACTTCCTTTGCCTTAACCGACAAACAACTACAGATGGTAATTTTATAAATGATATCTCCCATAAGATTTTCATTAGAAATTACAGGACCCGTGGGGTGGAACCCTAAGGTTGGATGTGGACATTATCAGGTCTATATGTTAATGTGATATATGTTCATGCAAAACTTTAGCTTAATCGGTCCAGTAGTTTATGCGTGATGGAACTACAAACATCCATACATCCAAACATACATGCAAACTTTCACATTTATAATATTAATTAAGTAGGATTAACCTCGTTGAAGGTTATATTTCGACCAGCTGAAAACTAACAATAGGTGTACTACTGTCACTTATACAATAATTTGTACTGGTAAATCGAGCTGCTCGATTTCGAGCAGTTTAAACTGTTTTACCATTTCAGAAGTTAGCTTAAAACAGCTGACCTTGCTTCTGCACTGTGTTTTGTTACCTTCAACAGCTGTCACATGCTCAATTTCAATGATTACTGTTCTTCCATAAGATTAAAATTGCAACTTTTGAAGGGATGTGGGGCGTAACCTAAGAACAAAGGTGAATTTTGAGGAAATTCGGCAAATCTGCGCATTATCCCCTTTAATTTGACATATAAGTCTTATACATCGGTTTAGAAGTCACTGAGAACTTATCGTTTCAACTGTGTATTAATACATAGGATATAGGATTTTGACAAAACAAGCAGTTACAATTTTAAATAAAAGAGCTCTTTTCTACACACTGTTAGGACGATTTATATATCCTCTTTATATAAGTTTGGTTTGTTCGCCTTCAGCGAAATTAAGACACAAGTTACACTAACCCAGTTCGAGCATTTACGAATTATCTAAATCCCGCCACGTCAAATTAGGGGCAACCGATCCATTAGGGGTCAATTAGGACAATGATTTGCAGCTCAGTGGCCAGCTTCTATTTCATCACCAGGTAAAAGTTATCAGTCTGAGACGTACAATTTTATCAGTAACACCTTGAGTTTAATTCAAGTGGACTACCATTTGGATGGATATTAAGGAGGTCGAATATGTGGTTAGGACGGTCTGCTTTCCCGGGTTTTCCTATTTAAAACGGCAACCTCTTAGGTTTTGCATAAGACCAACTCTGTAAATAAATACTCTGGATTTTACTGTGTGTTTAAGCTATTGTCTTATTTTTATTGAACATTCACACATTAGATAATCCCCCACAGAATAAAATAAACTTACCTCCCATTACGTGATAATATAAATAAGACCACATTCTGGGTTCAGTTTCCATAAAAGCTGTTCTGACTAGTCCGTTATATTTGTCAACAAGAGCGCTACTGTACTGCACCGAGAGTTATATTCTATGTTTCCATCCTCAGTGTCATATTAATGCCAAGGTTGTTGTAGCAGGTTATGAACAGTTGTCGCTTAACCTTTACCCTTACAATTGGCATTCCGCTCTCCGATTTCCATAAATCGTGCATATGAGGTTTGCGTCGACTGGAACTGTTGGCACGGTCCAGTAATGGATACGGTCTCATGAAGGCCATTTAGATTACGAGAGGTAAGAAGGGGACGTTGTGACCAGAGGATTATGACTTCGTATGTTTGAGGTTTAATGTGTTCGGTCCAACAACCCAAAAAAAAAACAAATGGGGTTAGTCATCTCTTTCATTATGTATTGGTATTTCATTATGTGTATATATATATATATATATATATATAATTGTGAACGACCCCCAAAAACGTGTTCAGGGGGTCAGGAACTTCTATGGTGGTCCCGGGCTTATGTTTTACCGTGCAGGTCATGTTAACCAAAGGAAATTATCTAATGAGTAAGGATAAAACAATTGGATACCTCGCCTCCATGCCTGTTACTCTTCAGTGAGGAGCTCATTAGTTGCTAACTCTTAAACCGATCCACAAGGATATTTACTATCTAGAAAAAAGTATAGTATGTTGTTATGGAACATATGAAATAAGCTTATTGGCCGTTACGGTGTCGTCGTACACGTCACGACATTACGTTTGTTTTTAAACAGCTTTGATTTCCGATTAAGAACTTAATTTGTATCAGAAATCCACCCTAACAGTCCATTAGCCGGTGTTATTTCACTACGCAATCAGCCCTCTTAGTTTATTGCCTATTCCCAAACATATTTACAACACAGTATCGATAGCGCAGTGAAATAAATATAAACTATTGAAGCATCGGGATTATCTTCTCAATAGAATGAAAATGAGCTACCTAAAAATGAGCCAATGATCAGGAAATACCACACAGTTTTTTGCGGTTGGTAGTTCGGTTATACATGTTAGGGACCCATTATAAAAATTGTTTTCCATTGAACTTTGTCACCGTTGTGTCAACATCACGGCCACGATAACATCTAGAGCGGCACTATCAACAGTACAGCACAAACAAAATATCCCTTATATATCTTATCTCGATGCAACGACACCGTCGGTGACAACACCTTTCTACACAGAAGCTAATTGACACTTGTTCCAGTAAATTGATGTTGCCTCTCGGTGAACCAATTAGTTGTGTATTCAATTTGCGCAATTCAAATTTCCAACGCGACAATCTCGTTAAAATCCAGATAATTGCCTTCCGATCGTTGATAATCGAATTAAAATATCGATGAGATAGTGCGTGATCGCAACACAGCGTCAGATATTATTGCAACTAACCTGTGGTAATACAATAAGCAAATAGTTCCATGGGGAATTATATGTTGAAACATTCAAGTGATTTTAAGGCTTCAGATTATTTAATCAAATTTTTGTTTTTAGCGAATTTCCCCTATCCGGAAGAAGCTATTACCGTAGGTGGCATGGCAAGATATAGGCCCGAGACCATGATAAATTTTCGTTTTGAGGCCCCCAGATTCCAAAAACACCGTTCGTTCAAATTCATATATATGTTTCCGTTACCTCTTTTTAAATAAACTTTTGGAAGAAACACCCGATTTTGATGAAATTTGACGATAATGTGGAGAGTAATATTCATTACTTAAGTTCGAAAACCAGAACGATCGGACAATGGGAAAGGGATTTTATCGGGGTTTAAAAATTTTCAAAAAACAATTGTTTGCAATTTTTACTGTACAATTTTTTAAACACTCAATTTTGCTTATGACAATTTTTTAGAGCTTAAAAAAACAAATAATTTGGTATTTTGAATCATTAATCTAGGTTAAGTGTTTGCAGAGAAAATCCAAAAAATGTATTCATAAAATGTCCCAACGTTTATCTTATGAGAAAAAGGTTTTCAGCTTTTACTGAAAACTGCACATTTGTTTTCACCAATAACTTAAGCATCAATTATTTTGGTTTTTAAATTGTGATTCTATATCCAACCGTTGCAGAGATATTCAAAGTGCTAAACATATTGATGGAACTTGGTATGACGCTTCATTTAGTCGAAGTATATTGATATTTGCACAAAAAATGATTTTTTCTTGATTGTTGAATGAATAACATACCCCCGTAGCAGAAAACCTGCGTACTCAGCGAATTTCCAATGTATATATATCTTAATACCACATAAAGCCACATACCAAGTTTAATCAATATACATTAATAAATAAACTATTTATGACATTGTATTTATTCTCCATAAGAATAATATGGCGACTAAGTATGCAAGGAACACAAAAAATGGGTTTTATATAAATATCAATATAACTCAAATAGTTAAAGCCACATACCAAGTTTTATTAATTTATGTTCATAATTAAGGGAAAAAACACGTTACTTATTCTCCATAAGAATAACATGGGGGCTGAGTACGCAGCTACGGTAACTATCGGCAACAAAATTGTGTTTTTGTACAAATATCAATAGACCACAACGATATGAAGCAATATACCAAGTTTCATCAAGATAAGTTGATAACGAAGCAAGATGTACAATTTTTCTTATTCTCCATAAGAATAACATTGGACAACGTACTGTGTTTAGCACTTTCAATATCTTTGTAACCAATTGACGTAGAGAAATGAGCAAAACACCAAATTATGCGTATTTTTTATCTGATTCCAATAAAAAACTAAAATTTGACTTTTTTCAAAAATTATCGTTTATTTGACTCGTTCAAAAACCCATTTTTGGGGTACAAAATCCCCCCCAAAATACCCCTTTGGATAGGTCGATTTGTCTGGTTTTCGAACTTAAAGTCATAAATGCTGCTTTACACGTTTATACCAAATTCCGTCAAAATCGGATTATTTTTACGATAGTTACCGTGCTCACGGACATATATATATATATATATATATATATATAAAGCTTTGAACGAATGGTGTTTTGGCATCTAGGGGCCTCAAAACGAAAAGTTCGCATGGTCCCGGGCCTAGGTCTTACCATGCCGATTACGGTAATAGCTTCTTCCCTATAGGGGATATTCGCTAAAACTATATATCACTTATATATTTATGTATTATTATTAAACTTGTGGCTTTATGTGGTAGTGACAAACACATACATGCCTTGGAAATTCGCTGAGTATGCAGGTTTTCTGCGACGGGGGTGTTTCTATAATCTGTTTTTTTCCACAACATATTCTAATCATTACTAGTGGGCCTGTTGCTGTAATCAAGCAAAGCAGTTCCATGTTTTTGTTTTTTACCTAAGCTGTAAAATTACAATGAACGTTTACGCTTGTCCTCATAAAATATAACACAGATTTAGTTGTCATTTCAGTCGATATTTATATATATTTAGCTAACAATATATGCTCATTCGTTATCCTGTGTTTTACTATCAACAGCTGTTTTAGTATGCAATTAATACAAATTATCAATCTCCATGTTAAAGTTACGGAAAAAGAACAATCTTTTAGGGCTACCCGTTCCCTTGAGGATGAAAATATCGAAAGTTAAAAATAGCCACGAAGAATTTGTTGACACTCCAAACATTAAAGTTGGTCAAGAAATAAGAGAGGAGTTGCGTTAACAAAAAACTGTTTCGCGTATTATATATAAGGTGGAGGAGGATATTTAACTAGCATTAATTTTTTAATAGCAGAAGAGGATACCGTATGAATTTTGTGAATTCATCTTTCATAGCGTTAACAGGGCCGGATTTAGGAGTACTGCATCTGTACGCTAAATCCATTTGTCCCCCCCCTTTAGAATAGACTCATATGTTATTATGCACGTTATACATTCGTTTTATACAAAAATTATAGATTCTGTTATTCAAATTAAATTGTGCTAATGAGTAAAACTAAAACCACACACAAAATATTTCATTACTGGTTTATTTGCTGAGATTAAATTCATAACTACACAGTAGCAGCAGAACACAAAAACATTACCGTTTTTCATCACCGATTGACACACAGTTTTACCGAAACGTAAACAAGAGAGGTTAGGAAGGTGTGTGGTGACCATGGAGGTTTATTGTATAACTGGAGGCAACACTGCTTCACTATTTTTGTCGAAAAAGCCAGCCGGTAATTTTGTCAGGTTGGTACACTGGTGGGGCAAATTTCTCGTTCTTTGAACTGGCCTAATTGGTTGATTTACTCCTATAAGTGAATCTACTTATGCAAATCACGGGAATAAAGGTAATAAATTTTGGAACAAATTAATTTTTCCGTTTGATTTATGTATCTAATCCTTCCGTGAAATTTGATTAATTATGAGCAAATAAACAAATACAAGTTTATTAATTTTCAAATCATGAATAGCTATTTGTTTGAATCTCTTTGTCGACTCGTTCGATTCCAGTGAGTAGTTCTTTGCCTCACCAAATTTGGCAAAGAACGACTCGTAATTTTGTTCATCAGTGTTGTCTCCAGTATTACCATTATAAAGTTGTTATGTGGAGTACATTTGTATTATGCTATGAAAAGAATAAACATATTTCCATTTCCGTAAATGAATACGCTACATGTCAAATATACGTCTAAAAAAGTTTCTGTTATTAAAATAATCGAAATGTATATTTTCAATTTTTAGTAAATTGCCAAAGTGCCGCCCCTTAAATTTTGCCGCTCTAGGCTGCAGCCTTTTCAGCCTATTTAGAAATCTGACCCTGAGCGTTAAGGTAACATTTTAAGTTCTTTGCCTTCAAAATGTTATTGCTCAATTTCCAAAGAAAGTCAGCTTACTAACGGCGTAACGGTTTTAAAATAACGCTGTTGTTCTGGAGATAAACCAAGACTAGAAAGAGAATGTGGTCTCTAGAAACAATCGTTCCGTGTGAAGAAGAGATCACCAAATTCTTACAAATTATTTCCTCCAACACGTACAACTCCAACGTTGAGTAAAAACCTGATCACAGGCCTGCTAGCATTTACTGGATCAACAAGTCCCATGGAATTGATCCTGATTCGCCGATGGAATACAAAATTAACGGTTCTTAGAGGATCCTATATTATGGAGGGATCACTTATTATTTCATATTAGACATGTGATCACTGCTGGTATTTCCTATAACTAATTTTACACCAAATATAACTTCCAAATACCCAACGTTAACACAATAACATTTAGAAGTAGGTAATTAGAACAGTCGAAATCAAAACTACTCACAATCTACTTTTTCCAATCAAAAAAATTCAAATGTTAATAATTACTTTAGAATTATTTTGATTCCTTATATAAGCGTGTTGCGTGGCGAAATATTTGTATATTTTTGGTTATTTTACAAGTATTAGCTCTTTTGTAAAATGCAATAGTGTAACTGTAACTTATGGACTAGAATCTGAAGCATATGTGGTCGGTTGGTGGTTGGGGGTTAGCCTCCTCATGGGACATCTGCGTCGTTTCTGTTGGACCTATTCCCTGCCAGCTTTACGGCTGGCTTTTGGCTGACCCTGAAACCACGGAGGATCAGATCATACACTCAATCATTCAATCAATCAATCAATCGATCAATCAATCAATCTATCAATCAACGAACCACTGAATAAATCGCCAACGTAACTAGCGCGAGTTTTAAGACTAATATTAATGAATAATGAGTGTAGAATTGGTGAAATGCCTTGTGTAGCCTGGTTTATATATATATATATATATATATATATATATATATATATATATATAGGTATATATACATATATCAACAAAAATCAATTTATCCATATAAAATGCAAAAAAAAAAAACAGTTACAAGATGGGTGTAAATTAGAAAGTTTCTAGGATTTTTAAGACCTTAAACATTATTTACTTTTTTGATATACGTTAATATTTGACTTTTTGGAGTTTTGGGTATATAAACATTTTCAAAAATAGTATTTTTTGTATTTTTGCATTTTAGCGAATTTCCCCTATAGGGAAGAAGCTATTACCGTAGGTCTCATGGTAAGACTTAAGCCCGAGACCATGATAATTTTTTGTTTTGAGGTCCCCAGATGCCAAAAACACTATTTGTTCAAATTTATATATAACTCCGAGATTCGAACTAGTGACCCTCAGTTTTTGGAACACCCTGTGTTTTTAACAAACTACAAATATTTTTACGTTATTCCTTGGGGTCAATTTAGTGGGAAATAGTTTTATTTCATCCTTCTAGGTCAATTGGTTCGTCTGCAATCGGTTTGAGACACTTTACGTGAGACACCCATATATTATAAGGAATCAAAATAATTCTAAAAGTAATTAATAACATTTGGATATTTTTCGATTGGATAAAGTAGATTGTGATTAGTTTTGATTTCGACTGTTCTAATGACCTTCTAAAATGTTATATATATATATATATATATATATATATATATACCGTATATATATATAATATATATATATACGGTATATAAAACCTTGACTACCAACAAGATTTACAAGGCTTTAACCTAAGATCGATCCAGCGGGTTTATAAAGCGAGCACTCCAAACCGTTTTAGTAACACTCGAAATACTATCCTAAACCACTAATGTTGAGATAAAGTAGCCAACAAGCTACAAGAAAATGTAATTGTTTAGGCCTTTCAAGGGTATTGCAATTGATTTGACATATGGTAATATAATGTTTAAATAGAAAGAAATAATACCTACAACTGAATCATCGCTATCAAATTAATATTGAATTTGCCTTTTGACGTTGCCTTGCGGTATTTGTAATTAGAAAGAACTTATTATTAATGGGAGTTCTATCCCCATCGGTTGGATTTGAACTTATGCCAACCAGTATGAATGCCTAACTGCAGCGTAATAAAGCTGGTAAAAGCATTGCATTAAAATTCTAGTGATCTATTTAACTAAAGTAGGCTGATTTATACTCGCCCTGGAGGCTGGAGTCTGGTTTCGCTTTGCAGTAGTAGCGGTTAGTTGTCATTACAAGCTGCAACCCCTCATCAGCGGACCGTTCCCGCCAATTCCCCGCATAAAGAGCTGATTGACCGGTCTGGATGTGTGATTGTTGCAGCGCTGCAACCGAACTGCCTGCAGGGTCCCAACACATTTGTAACAAACCAGTAATTTAATCTTGCTGTCGTTGAGTGAAACGAGGATTTTGAATGTGTTAGTCTGCGTCTAGTAACAATTAAACTGATGCTCGAATGATAGGACATAGTGGAAACTATTGTTTTAAATAAAAAACTTAGATAAGGCTTCTGACATTTTAAAAAAGAAAACCATGTTAAACATTAACAAACTAGCTGTACACATAATTATAAGTAACTAGCTGAGGACGTTCACGGGGCGAAGCCCGAGGGGATTTTGAGGAAGTGAATAGGCCTATGTGTTACACGGGTTCAAGATCTACCTTTCTGTAAAGTTTCAGCCCAGGCGGTTCAGTAGTTATTGCGTTTACCCAGAACAGCAGACAGACAGACAGAAACCACCTCTTCTTTATAATATAAGTAAAGCAATATGATATAAGTAATATAATATAAGTAGGTAATATAAGTAAGTAATATGATTCAAATACAATGTAATCCATATAAAACTGGAATTTTCAAACTAGACGTTTATTTCTATTTGAGTAAATTTATTATTTGTTGGACAGTGAGGTGCGTTAAAATCCAAAATCCAACTCGATTGAAGAGGTTTATAGTAAGTGGTTAATAAATGGAGAGCTTATTTACTACTTACCCTCGAACAATTTACTTACCCTCAAATTACTTAAAGCAACCTTTCTGTCAACTAAAAGTTTGTAACGGACATATTATGCCACCACAGCTTTTCGTATTAGGACAATTCTTAATACAGTAACTCGCAGCATAAAGGGCGTGTAATTTTCAAAAGAACTACTAAAACTAGTTTATTTTTTACCTAAGTTTAAAGTCACAAATCAAATTAACTATTAATTTATCAAGGTGTGTCAGTGACATGAATAGTACATTTGCATATGAGACAATTTAAATTATTGCACTTTGAAAAGCTGCCAGATACATGAGACATTGTAGATTTACACGCAAGTGTCTAATAGTGATAAATAATATGTAGGATAGTTAAAAAACGCTGATTTATTTGTTTTGGGACAGTTAACTGTTTGTATACAATTGCAAACCTGCTGGTTTTCTTTTTAAGTTGCAAACACGCTAAAATTATTTGGTGATTTGGGATAAACATGTAAACGCTGTTGTACCTCATCTTCATTTGTAAAATTTATATGTAACTAAATATTAAACCATTTTGAATCCCGAATGCATTTCTACCGCTGATCCCCCGACTACATGCACATCCTCACTCTTACATTTGAAAGAAATTATCTCATTCCAAAATAGCGGATCTGAGATGACGGCCGAAATTTTAAAATTGTTTTAAATGAAGCAAATGCCACTCCACAATGATTGGCGGTTGTTCATGGTCATTATCTGATGTAATGGCGTGAATAGGGGCATGCTTTAAGGTTGGGACATTTTAAAGTGACTTTATTTTCTAAGTATTAATTTTTAAGGACGAATGAAGCTTTCCAAAAACAGATTGTGGCATTGTGTTTAGCGTTAAAAGTTGTTCAAAATAATAGGTCACAGCCTGTCCTTAACGATTGGAAAAAAGTTTTGAATCCAATGTGGCGTATCCAAGATGAGAGCCTAAAGTGTTAACATAGTGAAAATAAATTACTTACTACCCAACAATGACTGGCAGCAATGGTAGTTTTTTCAAAGCATAGTATTTTTTTAGGTATTTTAGGATGATTGAGAAAAAATGAGTTCAACAAAGGTAAGTAAGGTCAAGCCTTTTAAACACAAATATTCAACGCTATATATTATGTAATTCTCAAAATGCAATTTAAAATACTGTATAAAAAAAGAGTAACATACAGGTGCCGAAATATATTTTTATGAATTCCTTGCCATTCGGGTTTCCATGGTATCAATGTGAAAAAATAACTAGCAGCTAAAAAAAGGCACGAGCCACTGGAAGTTGAGACATTTATAATGTGAGCGCTGCCTGTGTAAAACTTTGATAACCCCGTCGCAGCAAACCTGCTTACTCAGCGAATTTCCAATGCGTTAATGTGGGTCTAGAGTCGTACTACCTAGAGCCACTTACCAAGTTTCACAAAAATACGTTCATTAATAAGTGATATAGCATTTTATTTATTTTCGATAAGAATAACACCCCGCCACCCCGCTCCTATTCTTTATTTTTAGAATTGAGTACGCAGGTTTGTTGCAACGAGGAAGATAAGAAATGTGTTTTTTTGCAATTATCAATATAACTCAACCAGGTGAAGCTCATCCGTTATCCTTTGTTTTACTATCAACAGCTGTTTTATTATGCAATTAATACAAATTATCAATCTCCATGTTAAAGTTACGGAAAAAGAACAGTCTTTTAGGGCTATCCGTTCCCTTGAGGATGAAAATATCAAAAGTTAAAAATAGCCACGAAGAATTTTTTTACACTCCAAACATTAATTGGTCAAGAAATAAGAGAGGAGTTGCGTTAACAAAAAACTGTTAGCCCATTATAAAATGAACTGTATGTATTAGGTCCATATGTTTAATTAAGTTTAGATAAGTTCCCTACATGTAAGTTTAAGTATTGTAACACATTTAACCTAGATACTCATGGAAAAATAGGTAATCCAAATCTTATGAAACTAGGCCTAGCACACCAAAAGACAATTTTGTAAAAAAGTGATATATCTATGGAATTGGTCCCGAAACATACATATTTGCGTGTCAGAACAATAATAATATAGGATCTTTGTTAATCACCCATATTGTACATATCCCTTGTAAAACTTATTTAATTTAATGTAAAAGCGCTAGATATTTAAACACTGTAACTTCACTAGAGCATCCATACCTAAAAAACGAATGAATTTTTAATCAAAAACAAGAGACTAGATAAAGATTATTATATGTAAACATTCCCTAGATTAAGCACAACATGTGAATAGCATTTAAGTAAACTCGAAACGTATAATAAACGGTATCAGGAAACTGACACATACTTTATCCCTTTAGCCCAACTACTAAATATAGAATACAAAGCACGGTGGAATGTACAGAAAATCTTGTAAACAAGTTGTTTTCAAAAATATCCACCCAAATCCCTGTTTTGGAGGTGCTACAGAATCCATTGCTACACACGTGGTTTTAAGGGGGGGAATATCCCCTGTCCCCCCTCAGGGTTATTAAGGGGCAACATATTTCGAATTTCCTCTGTTGGTCAATGCTAACTTGACAAGCAATTCAAGTTTGAACGAAATTTATCAGCAATAAGAGAGAAATAGTAATTTTTGTATTTCCCATAAGAATAACGTTGGACAACGTACTGTGTTTACCGCAAAATGAAAATTTAAATTTTCTCCGCAACCAGCAATCGTAGAATAGTAATTAAAAATACTAAATTATTTAGTTTTTTTGAGCTCTTTTTAATGGTGAATAGTAATATTTTTTTCAAATTGTTTGTATATGAATATGTATATATACATATATGTATGTGTGTGTGTGTGTGTGTGTGTGTGTGTGTGTGTGTGTCCGTAAGCACGTTAACTCTCGTAAAAAAGGTCCGACCTTAATAAAATTTGGTACAAATGTGTAAAGTTAACCATCCGAAGGGGGGTTTTTGGGGGGTTTTGTATCCCAAAAAATGTTTTTTTGGGGTTTCCACATGTAATTCTTGTTTAAATCAAATTTTAATTTTCACCATTTAATTCAGCGTAAAAACATTTGGTATTTTGATGTTATATATCGCTTATTTATGAATGTATATGGATGAAACTTGGTATGTGACTTCACTAAGACGAGTGCTACTGATATTTGCACAAAACCCAACATTTTATGTTCCTTGTTGCAGCAAACCTGCGTACTCATCCACGATGTTATTCTTATGGGGAATAATTAATATTTTAAATATCACTTGTTTGTGAATATATTTCTTATGAAACTGTTAAGTGTTTTAATGTGTTATGTTATATATTCATTGGAAATTTGCTGAGTATGCAGGTTTGCTGCGACGGGGGTATTAATTATTCTCTATAAGAATAACATGGGGACTGATTACTTAAGTTTGCTGCTACGGGAACCATATGCGAACAATTTTTTTGTGCAAACAGCAATAAATTACAACCAAATAATGCCATATATCAAGTTTCGTCAGTTTATGTTCTTAAATAAGCGAGATATACAATTTTTATTTTTCTCCATAAGAATAACATTGGACAACGTACTGTGTTTAGCACTTTCAAAACCAATAGACGTAGAACATTGATCAAAAGACCAAATTGTTTGTTTATTTATAACGAATTCAATGTTAAAATTAAAATTGGCTTAAAATAAAAATTACACGTGAAAACCCCAAATACCCATTTTTGGGGTACAAAACCCCCCAAAAACCCCCTTCGGATGGTGCGATTCGTCCGGTTTTAGAATTGGTACTTTACACACATTAAGATCAGACCTTTTTACGAGAGTTATTGTGCTTACGGACACATATATAAATACCCCCGTCGCAGCAAACCTGCGTACTCAGCGAATTTCCAATGCATGCATAATATGTTTCTCACTACCACATAAAGCTACTTACCAAGTTTCATAAAAATACATAAATAAATAAGTGATCTATAGCATTTTATTTATTCTCCATAAGAACAACATTAGGGCTGAGTACGTAGGTTTACTGCAACAAGGAACAAAAATATGTGTTTTATGCAATTATCAATATAACTCAACCAGGTGAAGCTACATACTAAGTTTTATTAATTTATTTTCATAATTAAGGAAGATATAAAATTTAATTATTCTCCATAAGAATAACATTAGGGCTGAGTATGCAGCTTTGCTGCTAATGGGATAATCGACAAAAATCAAATGTTTGTGCAAATATCAATATACCAGTACTACGTGAAGCCACATACCAAGTTTCATCAATATACATTCATAAACGAGTTCGCAAGCAGCACGCTGACGTGAGGGAAGTGAATTTTCACATACAAAACTTTTATAACACAAAACCAGTGTAAAATCATAAATTTATTCCAATTTTATTGAAATCTGAAAACATTGATTTTTTGGCTGTTCTGATGCTCCTGGTTTCATTTACCTGCAATGCTATGAATAAAATTTTGCGCAATATAAGGTTAGGAGAAGGTCCAGTCAGGCTTGAAAGTAGGCGCGAGGTTACTGGGGTTGATACAAATACACCAACAAATGAACAACATGCTTTTCTAATGTAAAAACCCCATAAGACAACGTACAGTGTTTAGCCGATATACATTTTTTTAATAACTCGATAAATATTTATGCTAGAATGACGAGAGAGTGCTAACAACTTTCGCTGTACTAATTCCCATCTTAATATAAGCATTAATTTTACGTCCGGGGCTTTATTGACCTTTTTTGGGCCCAAAAACTCTAAATTTGAAAGAATAATCCCCAAAAAAGGGAGTTAGGGTTTTCCGATTGTTTTGCCCAACGAACTTGTCCAACTGATTATAGAAAGGAACATCTCTACCAAATTTGAAGTAAATCGGACAAAAAATGCGACCGTTTGAGTGCATACACACACACACACACACACACACACACACACACACACACACACACACACACACACACACACCCATATATATACACATATTTATATATAAATATATATACATATATATTTGAACGAATAGTGTTTTCGTCATCTGGGGACCTCTAAAAAAAAGTTGAATGATTGAATATTGATGAAACTTGGTACGTGGCTTCGCCTAGTTAAATTCTATTTATATTTGCATAACAAACAATTGTTTGTGTTCCTTGTTTCAGCAAACCTACGTACTCATCACCAATGTTATTCTTATGGAGAATATTTTAAATTGTATATATCGCTTATACATATATGAATATATTTTGACGAAACTTGGTATGCGGCTTTATGTGGAATTAAGACATATATGCTTTGGAAATTCGCTGAGTACGCAGGTTTGCTGCGACGGGGGTATTTCATACATTATAGTACTATCATATTTGTGTCCATATTTTTATAGTTGTGGTTTGAATCCAACAAATGTTCTGCAAATGTAGATTTCATGCTTGTCTTGTTGTTACTTTTGAGGGCTTGGATATGTTCTTTGAATCTCACTTTAAATGGTCTTCCTCTTTGCCCTATGTAGCACTTTTCACAATCAGAACAATTAAGTTGATAGATACCGGATTTTTTGTATTTATTTTGATTGCCTATAAATTTGAACGAATAGTGTTTTTGGCATCTGGGGACTTCAAAACAAAAAGTTATCATGGTATCGGGCTTAAGTTTTACTATGCCACCTACAGTAATAGCTTCTTCCCTATAGGTAAAATCCGCTAAAATCACACCGAGCGCTATCTGTGGCAAATGTTAAAATCACAGCGCCGTCTACTGCTTGATGAATTGTAACTTGTAATTAGTTGTTACGCTTTGGCAGTCTAATGGATATGACACTGGATTCACGATCATGCGGTCACAGGTTCAATTCTACCTTATCGTGTTTACTTTTTGAGGTACAATTTTTTTATATTTTACATAAACCATTTTACCCATTTATACTTATTATTATACCCATTTATAATGGGTAAATTATTTTACCCATTTTTACTTTCTCCCCCTTATACGTAGTATATGGAGAAAGTAGTATATATATAAGTGGAAATTTGTTAGTGGAAATATTCGTTTTGGTGCTCCCTCAACCCAAAAAAGTGGTTTTTACGTGATGTCTGTGTGTCTGTCTGTCTGTATGGATGTGTACAGAGCTAGAGCCCTAACCAATGGTCCGATTTTGATGAAATTTGGTATGTAGGTACTAATCCACGATATCTCTAGGTGTTTTTTAATTTTTTTGAATTTTTAAGTGTAATTATCCGCCAAAAACCGCCAAAAAACATAAAAAATCAAAATTTCTCAAAAATGGCTCTAACGATTTTGATTAAACTTTATTTATTTGTAGAAATTTTGTTTCCCAACAAAATGACACCACCCGCATTTCTGAAAAAATTCGGGTCCAGAAATTACAAGACTTGAAACATCAAAAATTCATATTTTTGGAATTTTCATTAAAAAACATAAATGTAAAAAATATTACTATTAACCATTAAAAAGAGCTCAAAAAAATAAATAATTTAGTATTTTCAATTACTATTATACGATTGCTGGTTGCGGGGAAAATTTAAATTTTCATTTTTCGGTAAACGCAGTACGTTGTCCAATGTCATTCTTAAGGCGAAACAAATATTACTATTTCTCCCTTATTTACTGATCAATTTCGTTGAAACTTGATATGCTTGTCAAGTTAGCATTGACCAACAGAGGAAATTCGAAATATGTTGCCCCTTAATAAACCTGGGGGGGGAATAGGGGGCATTTCCCCCTTTAAAACCACGTGTTTAAAGGATTATGAAGCGAATCCAAAACAGGGATTTGGGTGGATGTTCTTGAAAACAACTTGTTTACAAGATTTTCTGTACATTCACCGTGCTTTGTATTCTATATTTGGTAAATAACAAGTAATTTATTTATTAAAGTTGGGCTAAAGGGAGAAAGTATGTGTCAGTTTCCTGACACCGTTTATTGTCATTGTTACAAAGAAAAGATCCGTCATACAGCGCTCTGCGGAGTTAGGTTAGGTTAGTTTACTATAATTCTTTCTTAAATGTAGCGTAATTTTTTAGAATATAAGAAGGTTTTTTATGTTTATATTTGAAAATACTACATTTCAGTAATAATTTAAGACACACATTGTTTTCTTATAATAAAGCATCTGTTGCGGATAGTTCGTTCGTCATCGGACGATTTCGGCTCCCTTCGGGTGGCAAATACTCCACTTCTAGTTGCTCGTGCCTACTTTTAGCTGCTAGTTGAACAATATGTAGTTTCATTTGTGACGAATGGCGGTTTAGTATACCAAAAAGGATCAACGGCTTGGGTCATCAACTATAGGCCTCGCCACCTTAAGTTTAGGCAGCCCAAACTGGCCTGCAGGTATACAACCCAAGCTGAGTCCTCCCCCCTCGTTAATCCTATTAGTGACGCTTCCGTGCACGACCAAGTACAATTTTGATTTATACAATTTTATAAAATGTCATAAAACATACGAAGTCACGCTCTTATATTATTAACACCGTAATAACAAACATTTTTGTTTTGTCCCATTTCAATCGGATATAACCATCACACAGGGAGAGTTACATGACTGCGTGAACTGCAGATCGTTAACTCTTGGAAGCGGTCAGATCTGTATCGAGTTGTTGAGCTGATTGGTCACCACCGTTTCGCCACTGTGGGAATTGTAGGTCTGATATGTTGTGGTATCTCTAATACGATCTCTCATTACGTAACGTGATCGCGATCGGTACCAGCGGATTGGACTTGTGGCATGTAAAGCTCGGGACGTTGAAGGAGGGCAGTTGGCAGTAACTCAGTAGAGTTTTTAGCAATTTTATAGACCTTTATTTTTAGCTTGAACATGTTTAGGTGTCATTATATCAACAAATGAAAATAAAAACTTTATAAAAACTGCGATGTTTGTACATTAGCATTAGAGTTAAACATGTAAGAATCCCGGCAAATGTTTTTACGTTGCGGAATGTAAAAGGAAATAAATATCATGCTGAAATTGGATCGTTCAATATTTATCACTCATAATCTAATGTGTTTTGTGTTTTAATCGCAGTAGTCTCTTTTACATTAAGCTCTTGAAATCTGTTTTTGTTGTTGTCCTATGCTTTACTAGACCTAATTATTTACAAATGTTAAATATCGAATTAAATTAATTATAATTCTTCAAAAAGATTATTTTCTAAGATTTTGTTCAAAGCCCTGAGAACGAATTTAAATTGTAATTATAATGTAAGTTATTATGCCTTCAGCTTCACCATTTTCGTTTCATTCCCTATTCTAAATATTGGTTAGTATAACAACAATGGTTCATTGTTGCACGCAATAAACAAAACAGCTGATTGTTTACCTGAGATTGTTATATCAAAATTACTAGCCGGTTATCTCATGTAATAACCTGAACTTACGCACACTTAGCATTCTATTTCAAATTCGTTACGCTAGTCTCGTAAATGAACCCCCTGTTTTAAGGTCAAGTGAAGGCGTGACCTTTTTTGAACACCGTGCAATGTTTAAATTTAATTTTGACGTTGAAAATGGAAAAATTGAACTAGAAATATTCTGATGCAAGTGAAGTAAATATAGCTTTACTGATGATACACTCTACTTTGTTGTGTAACGTGGAAGGTCATGTGTTACGAATTTTACATCGGCTTTCAAAATTCGGCAGAGAGATAATCATTTAATATGTCATTTACTCACCTTAGCATGCAGTTTACTTATTGAATGTTCAAACCTAAACTGTAAATAAGAGACGGGAAAAGAAACATGAAAATGTAGTTTAATCTATTCAAAAGTAAGTGCACAGGTATAGAAACGCAGCTTGTAAATTTATACTAATAATATGTATTAGAACGGGCAAGAATGTTAACATTTATATTTAAGTGATAGAATAACTGATCTATTTTTTATAACGGTACTATACACGCATAAAGGGTTTAGTTTTTTATTTTTATTGTGTAAAGTATCCAGAGATATAGACTAGAAGAAGATGTTATAATGGCGTTTTGATCGAAGATTGTTGAGAAAGGTTGGTGCAGTAAGGTAAGATCTCAGGTTTTATTCCTTCCAATCACAAAATGCTATTTTATTTAACCATTCATTATCTACGTAACAGGAAACTAAACATATACATTACTTTACCCAATGTAATAATGAGCCAACATTACTACATGTAGTTCTGGACGCATCATGAGTAGTAGGAGCCCTATATAGATGAATCACTAAATCATATGAATATTTGAAGGCAATTATGAATGTGGTGCGAAAGTCAAAGATTGAGATGCATTATATTGCTTGCTATCTTCTTTAACTAGGACCAGTGGCTGCTGGATCCAGCTTCGAACCTTTACACCAATTTTCGATTTTGCTCAGGATCGATCTGGCAAATCTACGATCGTTGGGTGAGCGCTCTAACCACTACGGCGAATAAAAGATAGATAACGAAGATAACGGTTTCTGATTTAAAGAGAATCTCTTGAAAATAAATCTCCCTCTAATAGTGGACAATAAATAAAATATTATACCAAACATTCCGCTAATTTGACCAAGGAAATTGACAAATTAGACGATCATTAGGGGACGACTGCAAACAATTAAACTATTTATATAAAAGTTTATTGCAGGAACAAAGACGTTATTTTTTAGCGGACGAATACGAAAACAACACACAGGAACTCTGGGTTCCAGCCGGAATTGCTGGCAAATTTTATCCCACATTAAATAAGAGATTTAATTTCTCTGCTGTAGAATGGTTATTGGAGGAGTTCAAATACATTTTCTCAATGGTTCGAATATAAATAATCGGTTGATTATCTATCAAAATACCCCCGTCGCAGCAAACCTGCGTACTCAGCGAATTTCCAATGCGTAATATATGTCTTAATACCACATAAAGCCGCATACCAAGTTTCATAAAAATATATTCATATATAAGCGATTTTAATTATTCTCCATAAGAATAACATTGGTAATGAGTATGTAGGTTTGCTGAAACAAGGAACACAAACAATTGGTTTTTATGCAAATGTAAATATAATTTTACTAGGCGAAGGCACATACCAAGTTTCATCAATATTCAATCATAAATAAGCGCTATATAACATTCTAGTTATTCTCTATAAGAATAACATGGGGACTGAGAAATTAGGTTTGCTGCAACAAGGAACAAAAAAATGGGTTTTTATATAATTATCAATATAACTCAACCAAGTGAAGCTACATACCAAGTTGTATTAATTTATGTTCATAATTATGGGAGTCATTACATTTTACTTATACTCCATAAGAATAACATGGGGCTGAGTACGCAGGTTTGCTGCTACTGGAATAATCAACAAAAAATCAATTTTTTGTGCAAATATCAATATAGCAGTACTACGTGAAGCCACATACCAAGTTTCATCAACATCATAAATAATCGAGATATCAAATTTTATTTATCTTCCATAAGGATAACATTGGACAACGTACTGTGTTTAGCACTTTGAATATCTCTGCATCGGTTGGGCGTAGAATCACAATTTAAACACCAAAATGATTGTTTTGTGGAACTGAATAGATTGGTGAAAGCAAATGTGAAGTTTACATTCAAATAAACAGAGGAAAAGCCAAAAACCTTTTTCCCATAAGATTAACATGGGAGATTTTATGAGTAGGTTTTTTGGATTTTCTCCGCAACCACTTAACCTAGGTTAATAATTCAAAATACTATATTATTTGTTTTTATAAGATCTATAAAATGGTCAAAACCAAAATTAAGTTTTTTTTAAATTTTAGGGTGATAAATGCAAAAAACTGATTTTTGGAAAATTTAAAACCCCCATAAACCCCCTTTCCCATGGTCAGATTTTTCTGGTTTTCGAACTTAAAGTCATGAATGTCAGTTTAAACATTTGAGCCAAATTTAATCAAAATCGGACGTTTTTTACTCAAGTTATCGTGTTAACGGGCACACACACATATATATAAATTTGAACGAATAGTATTTTTGGCATCTGGGGACCTCAAAACAAAATGTTATTTTGGTCTCGGACTTAAGCCTTACCATGAGACCTACGGTAATAGCTTCATCCCTACAGGGGAAATTCGCTAAAACAACAACCGGAATTAAACCTTAGTTTAAATTTATTTTTTTCCAACTGCTACACCTCGGCCCGCTGCTGCTGCGCCGTGAGGGTATCATGTTACTGAGATGAGTCTCTCAGTTGTGTTTCTAGCCCAAGGCCCAGTTGACTGTCCCGGTTGTCGGTTTTCGCAATCACAACAAGTGCATGCATTACCATACATTCGGGTCAGTTACTGCAGCGTTAGAGGTTGAAACTGGTTTCTTACGTATTGCATTTCCGAAACAAACCAGTTCACTCTCAGTTTTAGTTCTGTCGGAGGATAGTAGTACATAAAAATAAACTGTTTATTTAATTCAGTTCCGTGTATTTGAATGCAATTAAAATTTTATGTTATAATAGAGAAGCGAAAATAGATTTCTAATAGCAACATATTTATAACATACAGAATGTCTCACGTAAGGTGTCTCAAACCGATTGCAGACAAACCACTTAACGGAGAAGGATGAAATAAAATTATTTCCCCCTAAATCAACCCCAAGGAGTAACTTACAAATAATTTTAACTTGTTTAAAATACAGAATGTTCCAAAAACTATGGGTCACGAGTTCGAATAACATTTACGGAATACTTTGTATGCTAAACCACGAGACATATTTTTATTCTGGTTAAAATTTCTTACTAGTATTTAGCTTAGTTTTACCCTGGTATGCGCGGAAAATGTTTGTATGCCCGAAATTCAAAAAAGTCAAAATGTAAAGTATATCAAAATGTATATATTTTTTAAGTTCTTAGAAATCCGAACAACTTTCTAATTTACATCAACCTCGTATCTCTTTTTGTTTTTTAACAATTAACAAAAACCTAATTCCTCCATGTGAAATACATGTTATTCTACATAACTCATTCATAAAAGAGGGCTCAGGGTGTTTGGAAGTGTTAAAGGGCTGTTAAAGGAATTATGTCTGTTAAAGGGCTTTCAAATGGCGTATAACACGACGTATATTTACCTTTGAAAAAATTCCGTTATTCGAACTAGTACCCCTCGGTTTTTGGAACACACTATATTTTAAACATGTTAAAGCTACTTTTACGTTACTCATTGGGATCCATTTAGTGGGAAATAATTGGATTGAGCGAACGAAGTGAGAGAAAATACCTATACATAAATTTACTGCTTAGGCTGGTAAGAGAATCAACTCGAACTGGCGTGTCTGTGACCAAAATAACTAAAAAATGCCTCTACAGATCCACTTAAAATTATAGAGATAGATTCTATAGTACGAAATCTCGGTCGAGTTCGTTATCGGGAATATTTGGTTAAGTAATAATAAAATTATCTTTAAAACAAATCAATTTTGTTATCCCATAAGAATAACATTGGGAGCCATTTTAGTGGTACTCGAATCGTTGATATTTAGCCAACGTCTATGTTTAAACTATAGAGTAACGTAAGTATTGCCATAGATTCATTACAGAACTGTAGTTATTCATGATCATGTTGACTAGGAAAAACACTTATTTTCTTAACTTGAAACAAAAAAACTAAGGTTTAAATAGTATTAGCTTTTAAAAGTTGTATGTATATTTTATGTTTTATTAATTTAAAAGATACATTCTTATTTTTACATACTATTATAATTAATAACTTTATTGGTACCGTACTCTACGTAAAAAATGCAGGCCGAGCGCTGGACTATGGGACTTTGGCCACTCCAGACTTCAGACGACAAAATAACTGAAAGGAAAGATGTCAACGAGAAAAGTATTAAAGTGATAAACCTCCTTCTTACGTGATTAAAGTGATTAAACGCTAATATATGTAATTATTTACATTATAATTTCCACTCACTAACAGTAGAAAGTCTTAATTTGTTCAAACAATTATTACCTCGCTAATACCAAATAAAATTACCTCATTAGTTACCAAATAAAACTAGATGTTTTGGTTATTTATTTATTTATTGACGGCTAACACCAATGCAAAATTACAATATGACAATAATGAACATTTGCAAGAACAGAAAAAAGAACAAACTATAGCTATCTATACATCCTGCTTTTAACTATGATGATATGTTATTAAAACTTAATGCGGCAAATTGTTTTTATCGTATTCCAGGTCTAGCCTATTTCCTTTTTGTCAGATTGAAAACTTAAGTTTAATATAAATTTCTTTTCCTACAAAAATGAAAATTGCATTACCAGAACTACCCTAAATAGTGTTCATTAAAACTCAATAAGGCAATAAGGCAAACTGAATAAGTTAGGCCCTTTTTGGAGGTTAATATTTGTAAGGTATGACTATTGACTTAATTTTCTAGGCATGATTTATGATGTCCATACACCACTGTTTTAATCAAATTTTGGTCTAAACTTCTTTATTTTTAAGTAAAACAAACATTTTCCAAAATTGTTCCGTAAGGTAACACTTAGTCTCTGGATAATTGTGCCTTTTGGCACAAGTTCATCCTAGGCCTACTTTGCGATTAAAAATGATCAATTTCATTGAACTAACCTCATATAAATTTACCTCTAGAGTTTGGAAATCACATCTTTACCGAAAACAAGGGTAAAGTGATAAAAATTTTAAATCCAAAATAGGCTATGACTTTTGTTTAACTTAAATTTAATTTACCCAGGCGAATCCAATATGGTTTGGATCTTACTCGGTTCGGGTATACTTTCATAAGTGGAACAAAATAAAGAACCAAATGAAATTGTTCGATAGGCTACGGTATATTAATTAGGTTGATATTTTTAACACTGATTAATATTTAATAGCTTGTATGTTTGTAATTACCGTACCTACGTCAAGTTTGTTAGTTTAGTTTGTTATTCAATTAAACTTAAAATAAAAATGAAATAAACAAACATAACATGAAAATGTTATTCCTGACAATGCATATTTAAAGTAATATTGGAACCAACGATTGTTATCTGGAGAAATTTCAAGACACCTAAACTGAAACATAACATACCGTATCGTAAAACCGGCTAGACCCGGAGAGGGGGTCTTGACCCGGACACGGACATGATTGTAAACATAAATATTTCTAAACTAACCTGCAAAGTTGAGCAGTCGTTCGTTATAGGTAGGCCTACATTTGTTTAGAGCAGAACATGCTCTAAACGAGTCATGCTCTAATCGTTTATAACTGACGACTTTTCCCAAAAATAAAACATTATGTCTAACTGAGACATGTAATTTTTTCACGTTTGTCCGATTGTTTTCGTGAAGAAGGCATATTTTTAGCGAATTTCCCCTATAGGGAAGAAGCTATTACCGTAGTCGGCATGGTAAGACCTAGGCCCGGGACCATGATAACTTTTCGTTTTGAGGTCCCCAGACCCCAAAAACACCATTCGTTCGAAACTGTATATTTATATATATATATATATATATATATTTATATATATATATGTCTGTGAGCACGATAACTCTCGTAAAAATGATCTGATTTCGATGAAATTTGGTATAAACGTGTAAAGCAGCATTTATGAATTTAAGTTCGAAAACCAGCCATATCGCTCTATCCGAAGGGGTATTTTGGGGGGGTTTTGTACCCCAAAAATGGGTTTTTTGAATTTTTTACAAATAATTTTTGAAAAAGTCAAATATTTGTTTTTACCATTTGATTCAGCTTAAAAAAACACACAATTTGGTATTTTGATCATTCCTCTACGTCAAATGGTTACAGAGATATTGAAAGTGCTAAACTCAGTACGTTGTCCAATGTTATTCTTATGGAGAATAAGAAAAATTGTATATCTCTCTTATTTATCAACTTTTCCTGATGAAACTTGGTATATTGCTTCATATCGTTGTGGTCTATTAATATTTGCACTAAAAAACAGTTTTTGGCTAATAGCTCCCGTAGCAGCAAACCTGCGTACTCAGCCCCATGATATTCTTATGGAGAATAAGTAACCTACTATCTCCCTTAATTATGAACATAAATTAATAAAACATGGTATGTAGCTTTACCTACTTGAGTTATATTTATGTTTGTATAAAACCTCATTTTTTGTGTTCCTCGCTTCAGCAAGCCTGCATACTCAGCCGCCATGTTATTCTTAAGGAGAATAATAAAAATGTCATAAATCGTTTATTTATGAATGTATATTGATGAAACTTATGTGGTATTAAGATTCATATAAATGCATTTGAAATTCGCTGAGTACGCAGGTTTGCTGCTACGGGGGTATTATTCGACACTTAAGCGTGCATAGTGCCATGCTATTTAAAGAGATAAACAACATATATGTAAAAAAGTTTCACATTTACGACAAGCCTATTCCAGTTTTGACCCGGACACTTTAATTATACTCCATGGATGTGACTCTTGTCAACCGTTACGACTCGTCCCTGCCGTAAACACAGTATTCCCGCCATAACTAATAACAAATTTGTGGTTTTTAGCTCTGATACGGTATTGTTTATAAGAGCAGCGGCGAAAAAGTATTCTTTGCCTAAATCGACCATCAGTGATCATGTCTGTGGAAAATATAATGGGCCCCATGTTTCAAACTGTATTTTAAACGCCTTTTCCCCTTACGGTTCTTTGTTCATTTTCATTTTAGTTGAAAAGAATAAATAGCTAAAACTTGACGTAAGAATACCCTTATTCATCCCCAACCCATAACAATTAATTATTTATTTTACTTTTAAGCCTTTGATTGGTGCAAAGGCATCTGCAGACCTCAAAATACTGTCCAACTACGGACAGGCAAGGTTAGTTTATACATTATAACGTTAGTTAGGTGGGTGTCCGGTTCAAGACCGTTTATGGAGTAACCAGACACCCAGACACTTTTATTTATTTTTTATTTTTGTTATAATAACATCCAACATAATAATATATAAGTTAGGCTAAAGGCAAATGGATATAGTGAATAGTACACACACTTTACAATGGTCTGGTTTTTATTGGTGAGATCGTTAATGGGAAGGCAAGATAACCTAAATATAGTAAAAAAAAGTGTCCGGGTCAAGCCTGTTTTACGGTAGGCCTAACTGAGACCTAAATAACCGAAACTTTAATAGGCCTAACCGAAACCATAACCGAATAACCTAAATAATCGTTATACCCTATCGAACAATTTCATTCGGATTTTTATATCGTTCCACTTATGAAAGTCCACCCTGATTTCGGTTATTTAGATTTCAGTTATATTCGGTCTCAAAAGATATTGTCTTATAATTTGTCCAGATAACAAATGTTGATTCCACTAATACTTAAACATGCATTGCCGGGAACAACCATTGTAAGGGATTTATGGAAATCGCACTAAGCACTGAAAAAAATCCAGTCTTTTAGTCCCCCAAAAATGTGTTAAGGTCCGGGAGCAAGTTTGTGGAGCCGTCAGACCAAAACCTTTTCTCAATAAGAATAACACGGCGGCTTTTGATGCCACTGGGGCAGAGTCCTGAGGTATGGAGGAACACAAAAAAGTACCTATCTACAATTTGTTGGTCCTCTACAACATTATGGTCCGGAGCAGTTTTGAGTAGGGGTTTTCAAAATAACCTGGGACACACACGCACATGCACAACCATTATAAGTATAGATTTTTCTCAATACAAAATACTTTGAGCTCCCGAAACAGCCCGATTAACATTTTTTATAAAATTATTTATGTAAATCTACTAGCAAAAACTACTGTTCATATTTTAACTGTTTTAGTATTAAATTAAAGGTTTTGGCCTGCAGTTATGTCATAATTACATTTCTTTTCTATTTATGTGTTTTTAACGCACAATGTTTGCGTTTATTACTCCCATCAAAAATATTCTTCAATTTTCAATACATCACTTACATTACTAGCAAAAACTATTAAGTAGTTTTTTTTATTAAATTGAAGGTTTTGACATACACTAATGTCATCAATATCTTTGTTTAGTTTAGATGTGTTGTTTCTGATGAGAAATTAATTTTAATTTTTGGCTCTCCAAGTGCCCATGTTCAAATATCAACAACATTCCTTTTGTAAATCCACTAACAAAAACTAAAGGACCTATTTGAATAGTTTTGATCTGCAATTGAAGCTCCTGTCCTACAGAGATTGGTACTTTTATTTTCAGAAAACACGTTTTTCTCCATGAAAAGTTACTTTCAATATTTACAAGTAAAAGATATGCCCCTGTTTAACATTTTGATCGAATTTAGTTGAACTATTTGCGATAAATTGCAATTACATATGTGTTAATGGACTGTGTAGGACTCGTCCTTCCAGGCCGATTATGAAATTTGTTTACTAAGTTTTATCTAACTTTTGCGTATGTGTGAACTAATACATTTTAAAAATGGAAGGAAAAGTCGTTCCTATCTTGTGTGATAAATTTTGTTTCCCCCAACCTACTTAGTAAAGTCAAATTTTACTCCTTGTAATGAAGGAGTATAGTGCTATTTTGTCTCCCGCGGAACAGAATCAGCTGACATTTCGCTGCAATCATTAATGCTGCAGCTATAAGGGAATTGGATCAGCTGACTGATATTTCGCTCCAGCCACAATTAACGTTCCGAGTTTAGTTATTACGCATTACGCAACCAAAATGGACAGCGATTGTGAATGTGAATACTTATCAATGCTTGTGGCTTTTGGGGTGTGGGAAAAATGTTGTGTGTAAAATTGTCGCCCTCACCTACGGCGTCGGGCGCCAACAATTTCCCTCAGGGAACAAAGTTGCACTTTACTCCCTTAATAAAATGAATGTGATCATAATGTTTTTGGAAACTTAAATGCTACACAGCGTCTATTAAAACTGAACCGTACACGTAATCATCAATATATATATATAACTAGCTGGCCCAACAGACGTTGTTCTGTCCTAATGTCATTGAATTTGTTTTATTTCAAATACTCGTTCATTTTCAAGGTGAGCTCGTTCGCTTCGATCACTCGCCTCCCGGATTAGCTCATTCGCTATGCTCACTTGAATATCGAAAAAAGAGTTTGAGTTGCCATTCAAGTACTTTTTTATTTCCAAAATGAGAGTTTCAATTCAAGTAGTTTTTTATTTCCATAATCAACATATGTTTATGCCTTTCAAGTATGTTTACAGGTGCTTGGTGTAACTAACTGAACTTAGATCAAATCAATGGAAAATTTGAAGGCCTGTGGGGCAGAGCCCTTAGGTCGGATTAAAAATTGTCTTTTATAAGAACCTTGTCCTGACATAAACAAACACAACAAAAAATAATTATTCAATTTGGTCCACTGATTCTCAAGTGATGGCGGGACCAAAGGAAATAGGGATCCATTTTTATATATTAAGATGTATATAAAATGTTGGACCTCAAAACACTGACTGGTAGGTTCTAAGAAGTGGGTCAAAGAGTTTTAATTACTAGATTATATTTAACATTAGATACTACTTTTCCTTTCTTTTTAAAATAAGGCAATTTATTATTCTTAAAAACAAATTGACTGATTTAAGCCACATTGTTTTTTAAGTTCTGCATTTATAGGCTATGTATTTGAACAACAGTATCAAGCGTCATTAACAATGGGAAGCCCGGGGGGCATAGCCCCCCCCACCAGTAAGGCCAATGTGTTACATTGAAACCTCTGGATTAGAGTTAAAAATATTTAGGCATTCAAAACCTATTGACTGATTTTAAAACGTAATGTTCATCAAGTTCTGTATTTATACGTATATATTTTTACAGAAATATTAAGCTACAGTAAAATAACAATCCTGATGGGTCCTCTAGTGGGACCAATGTGTAAATAACTACTTTTAAACCACGTACTCTCACTGACTGGGGACCTTTATTGTCGCCAACATATTATATTTTATCAAAATCTTCAGCTAATATTTAAAGGGCCTAGATGATACAGCCCTCAGTGAGACTGAGGATTGAGTAACTACTTCATATGCACTTTGTTTGACTGACTGATGACAGATTTCAGGCCTCATTGTTTGTCATGTTCTGGATTTGTATGTTATTGTCAAGCTGTAGTTATAATGGGGGGCCCATGAGGTATATTGTCAGTAGGGTGCTATGGCCGGTTCTGGACCACTTTAGCAAACTGAGGAGCCGAGGAGCCCCCCCCCCGTGACGTCATCCCCCCCCCCCCGTGACGTCACCCGTCCCCCCCCCCGACCCAACCCGACCCGGACCCCCCCCCCGTGTTGTTTACTTTCCTTGTTTGTCACCGGTTTTTTCCCCCATTACGGGATGTTTACTGCTCCTCCGCACGTTAACGCTCATTCCACAAGCAGAATGTCGACTGTAACATACACTTTGTGGAACCACCAGGTCATCCAGGACGTGATTGGCCTGGTGGAGGTTGCAGTCTTGGACCGACTGGTCATTTTGAGATGGGGGTGCCTGGGCCCGGACGGGCGCAATCATTTTATGAGGCGGCGATACGTCGCCAACCAACCCGGTCACCTGGAGGAGGTGCAGCAACGCCTCCACAACTTGATTGCAAATGAGGAGGTGGCCCTCCTCTGGGTTAAAGTTATTCCTTTAGTTTAAGCTTATCATTATATTGTATTGTAAGTTTTTCATTCTTCATATATTGTATAACATTCATGAATCATCTTAGATTTAAGCATCACATTTATTGTATTGTAAGTTTTCATTATTCATATATTGTATAACATTCATGAATCATCTTAGATTTAAGCATCACATTTATTGTATTGTATCAATGAAATAAAATTATAAAAAAAAAACAAAAAAAAAAAAACAAAAAAAAAAAAAAAACAAACAACAAAAACAAAGTGACAAGTTTAGCAAGCTGATGATGAGGACCAGCCCTGTGCCGACCCCCCCCCCCCGGCCACCCCCCCCCCCCCGACCCGACCCCCCCCCCATCATCCCAGTTTTATCATTTTGTTTATTGCATTTTATTTTTGTTTTATTTTTGTTTGTTTTTTTTTTTGTTTTTTTTTTTTTGTTTTTTTTTGTTTTTTTTTTTTGGACAAAGGAATCATTTATTTATCAACAAAAACTTATAACTATTCCTCGTTATCGGCCGCCTCCTCTTGTTCCTCCAAGCGGTCCAATTCCTCATCTAGTTCACGCAGCCTGGCCATGTCGGCCATGTACCATCGCCAATGTGTTTCGTGCTGCGGCTCAACCACCCACACTTGGTCAACGTCGTCCTGAAGCGCCTGTCGCTCCAGGTACACTTGTCTCGCAGTCCTCGGTGGTGGTGGTGGGTCCTCAGACGAGTCGGACTGAGGCGATGGAGGCGGTGATGGAGGCGGTGATGGAGACGGTGTGGGCTGAGGCGATGGAGGAGGAGGCCGCTGCAGCCCGCTAGGCCCAGGCTGAGGCGATGGAGGAGGCCGCTCCAGATCCCGTATTTGCTGCGCAAATGTTTGTTCTAATAGAGCCTCTTGCTCCAACTCATCTACGAAATTTGCATTTTCAAGTGCAAACTCGTAGTCATAGTCTGTCATATCATCCTCCCACGGAGCAGCCATGCTTAACGACTGAGCGAGAGCCTGTTTGTGTAGGAGATAAATCGGACTTGTTATTGTTGGGGAACTTCCCTAGTAAACACATTTGGACACCCCCCCCCCAACCAAGCAGGGCCCCCCCCCTATTTTTCCAATACATGCCGTTTGCTTTCCTTGTTTATCGCCTACGTGATGTTTACCGCGCGCGCCTCCGCTTTCACCCGCCGGTTTCTCCAGGTCTTAATCATTCTTACTACAGCCGCGATGGAGTACACTTGTATGTATTGCGACAAGCGTTACTCGCGTAGCGACCATTTGCGCCGGCACATGCTGACGCATGTGGATTCGCCACTGTACCCTTGCCGAATTTGCGGAAAGCAATTCGGCAGAAAAGACAAGGTGGCCCGGCACCTTGCCACCCACCGATATGCCCCGGCAGCTGCTCCAGCTGCCCCCGCTGATGCCCCGGCCGCTGCTCCAGCTGCTCCTGCTGCTCCTGCTGCTCCTGATGCTCCAGCTGCCACGAGGTGCGCCTCCACCCAGACGTGCGCCTCCACCCTGGCTGCTCCTGGCCCGAGGCGATGTGGTGATGCCGCCACTCAGACGCCCACCCAGATTCCTATCCCCAGGACACAGGAGGGAAAACCAGTTGGTGAGTAGCAATCCTCAGTTTCTCATTGTTATAATATCAATAAATCTCATTATTATAATATCAATAAATCTCATAAAAAAAAAATAAAAAAAATATTAATGTTGGTTCGTTATTTACAGCTATCGTCAAGCCGTCAGCCGTACCGAGGGGATGGTGGACCCCAGAGTTCGCCGAGCAACAGCGGCGGCGGGAGGAGGCAGAGGCCAATAGGGTCCACCACGAGATTCGCCGGGGGTTGATCCTCCAACAGTACCGGCCTCGCCCAAGACCCCAGCTCCGGCGCAGACCACAGCAGCCGCAGCAGCAGCAGCAGCCGCAGCCGCAGCAGCAGCCGCAGCAGCCCGAACCAGAGGCGGGGCCGAGTGGAGAACCGAGGCCCGAGCCAGAGCCCGAGCCAGAGGCGGGACCAAGTGGGGAACCGAGGCCCCACGTTGTATATATAAACTCCTCGGATTCAGATTAAATAAAAAAAAAAAAAAAACCTATTTCCTTTTTCCTTATCCAAAATAAATAAAGAAAATAATTACACAACAAACAAAAACAAAGTGACAAAGTTTAGTTGAGGATTGAGAGGATCAGCCCCGTGCCGACCCCCCCCCCATGATTCCTCTATCCTAACCTAACCAACCAAGCCCCCCCCCCCGACCCCCCCCCATGATTCCTCTATCCTAACCTAACCAACCAAGCCCCCCCCCCGCTCATTCCATTATTTATGTTATTTTATTATTTTTTATGAATTATAATTTTATTTTCTTCATCTTTATTATAAATTAAAAACTTAAAATTACTTTTGTGAAGAAGTCTCAGCCCTCTCTTTCGCTTGAAACTCCTCCATTGCAATCTCAAGAGCACGAAGACTCTCCCAGTCTGCATTATATTGTTCCCATTCTTCATCATATGTAGGTTGGGAGCACCAACACGTAGTTATCCGTTCCCACATTGTTTTATATTCCCTTCGCAGTTGGAGAGCATATTCCTCTTCTATCACCTCAACGGTAGCGAGGAGTTCTTTATCAGGGATATTACCTTCCCATACGCTATTAGCATACTTTTCTTCAATTCCCTCAACGATCTTGATGAGGTCCTCATCAGGAATACTGCTCTCCCATACATTATCAGTGTTCATATTGATGGCAATAGTTTGACTCTCTGACTTAAACTGAAACTTAGAGAAACTCAATCTGTTTACTCATTAGTGGACTTGTTGTTCACGGAGGAAAAATCCTTCATTAAATAATTTGTTTACTCATTAGTGGACTTGATGTTCACGGAGGAAAACCCCTCATTATATAACTTGTTTACTTACTAGACTCCTCAAGCTAAGTGCTTGACCAGTCTGAATCTTGAGTTAGTCATGGAAGCAAACAACCCACTGTCACTAGCTCAGCAATCGTGTATTGTAATAAGAAAGAATAAATACATTCTGTGTCAGGGGATTGCACAATTGCCAGTGCCTATACAGCGATACGTTGCATCTTGCCTCAAGGGGTATGTTCGGGAACATGTGTTAGTGCTTAACAACCCCGAAACGGATCCTCAAGTGTTAGACTTGTATAATAGAAACAATGGCAAGAGAGTCTATCAATGCCGCTACTGCCAGTACACTGAGCATTATTGTAATAGAGTTCTGTATCCTGCAAGAATTGTTAAAGTGTATCGCTTTTCAGACTCTAATAATTTGCAGCACACTTGTTTTTGCTGTGGTAAGAGTGCTTGGGAAGCGGACTGGCCACAAAACAATGATTACCTATCTACTTTGGTGATTTTAAAGTCAATGACCATAAAAACAGTTTGGGATGGCTCTAGTCACTCTAAATTCTTTTTCTTCTTTCAATAAAGAAAAAATAAAAAATAAAAAATAAAGGAAAAAAAAAAAAAAAAAATACTCCCTTCCCCATCATTTTCTAGTATTACATGTTTTGGTAAGGACTACGTGACTGCCTGAGGTTATCTCATTAGTGAGAGTTCTCCAGTTATTTATGTTAGAATCATTTGCTCACAAGCTCCTACACTGACTAGACCTAACAAAATGTTTAATGTTGGAATTGATGTGTCACTGGAAGGTGAATATTTTCATACAAAACCATTTACAGTTAGATCTACAATTGAAGACATTGAGTCAATCGATGCGGAGATATTCCTACAGACGGTGAAGTATTACACAACGGGTCACTTTGCCGAATTGTCCATCAGGATGTGGATTAAGAAGCGGTTGCCTGAACAAAAACGCCTACAAGTTCAAGCTGCTTTGGATGGCATCAATAAACCGCATGTTGCTTGTCAACGCGTGATTAATTTACTTCTTTTAGAATCCGACCAGGTCTTTGCAAAGGTTATTGTAAACGGGGGTTAGGTAAAGATTATAATAAAAAAGTTGTAAATAAAGAATAAATATAAATAAACCAAATTTCCTTTATAAAAAAAAAAAACTATAAAAATAAACGATATTCCTTTATGAAAAACTATATGGCCCCCCCCCCCCCCGGTAGATTCAAAACCAGCAAAGGCGCAGTGAGGATGCGAGGATGTAAGGTCCCCCCCCCCCCGTTGGTCTACATGCGGCTTAAAAAGCCCCCGCCGACCGGGAGCGGTTGGCGGCGCGTGTCGGGAGACGGTCCTGAAGGAGTTGCCCAGGAAGGAATTACTCAGCGGTTTGCTGACGCTCAAGGTTGCACCCTTGAATTGCTCAGCGGCTTGCTGTCGTGACGCGCCCTCTTTGGCCGCCACCGCTCGGCGGGGACATACCCGGTTGCGCGCGCTGCCGGTATATAAACCTGAGGTCCACTACCGCGGCCTCAGTTTTGCCCGAGACGCCATGAGCAGCAGCAACAGTGCAACCGAGGTGGATCGAACCATCCGCTCTCTGATGGAGGAGCTTGATGCCATGGATGAGAATGCTAGACCGCCTACCATAACTAAGAAGAGGAGCAAGAAGCCCGTTGTTGGATGGACAGTGGATAGGAATACACCTACCGATTCTCCATCATGCAGTTGGAGCGATGCTGAATGTCAATATACAGTAAAGAACCCTACCAACTTAGGAAACGTTTTATTGAAGATGTCAGTATTCAAAGGCGGACGCCCTACGCATAGTTGCGGCCTATACTTGGACGAGGATAGAGACGATGAAATTTGCATATGCCTCACGGACCTGTTAACGAGACTAGAAAATATGTGGATTAATAGCGATACCGGAGTGCCTAAAATTAACGGAGTTAGTAGGATCGTGACTCCACTACCCGCCTGGCGTAAGACCCGCGATTGCACAACAGTTTGCGAGGGAAAACGTAAGGCTGGAGGCAATTGCGTCATCCCAAAGCGCAAGAAGTAAACACCACAACGACCCGGAAAACACACACAATGACGTAAACAACTTGTTGACGCAGTGAGCCTATATAATACGACTCGGTGGTGAGCCACAACCATTCCACATCAAGACACTCAACGAGCAGCATGGACCAAACAGGAGACCTCAAGTCAGCCCTCAACAGCTGCAAGGCGGGGGGTTATACCCGCATAGCCGATCTACGGGACAACATAATTTACCCCATCCGGTCATTTGAGCGGGTGGATACTCCTTATGGTGAGGCGATAATGGCCACTTTGGAGGGGCTAACTGGTGACGACCCGCTGAGGATCTACATGCCTCGTAGATACTTGGCCGTCTTGGGAGACCATGTCATCGGCCAGTACAACGTGGGTGTGGGGTCGAGGATGAGTTTGGTCAAGAGGAGCGGTCCCCCCGGCAGCAAAGGAGCTCTTCTGGAATTTGTTTGAATAAATAAAAAAAAAAACTTTATTCCTTTATCCTTATTCCTTTATCCTTATTAATTTAAAATAAAAAAAAATAAATATAAAAATAAAAAAATAAATATAAAAACTCAATTAATTATAAGAGTCGAGGCGGTGCGTGGCTGTGTTAGTAGCCACCATGGACTTGAGGTGGAAACACCCGTTCACCGCCATCGTAGCTGGACCTTCGGGCAGCGGCAAGTCGCACTTTGTGGCTCGCTTCATAGGGCATACCGACCGCATGTGCGATACGCGCTTCGCCCGTATCACCTGGCACTGCGGTAGCGGCGGTGGAGGAGGAGCCGATGACCCTACTGTGCGCTACGTAGCCGGCCTGCCCGACCTGGACGACTACGATGGTAGCGAGCCCTCCCTGGTTATCGTCGATGACATGATGCGTGAGGCTGGCCCCGGCGTGGCGGACCTGTTCACCAAGGGCTCCCATCACCGCAACATGAGCGTGTTCTTCATCACGCAAAACCTGTTTCATCAGGGTAGGGGCCAGCGCGACATATCGCTGAACGCTCATTACATAGTGTGTTTCAAGAATCCCCGGGACCGCGCTCAGATTAAACACTTGGCTCGTCAAGTATACCCAGAGAACCCCAAATTTGTGGAGGAGGCTTATGCGGACGCCACGCGCGATCCTCACGCCTATCTGCTGATAGACTTGAAACAGTCTACACCCGAGGAGATGCGGGTACGTTCAGCCGTTTTCCCAGACGATCCAGTTAACTACGTGTACCTGCCCAAGAAAAAGTGATAAATAGGCTGAGCGCGCACCAGTGTCAGTCATCATGTCACACCGCGTGAAGAAAGACACAGCCCTGCTGACTGCTCTGGTGCACGCTACACCCAAGGAACGCAAGGCCCTGTTAAAAGCGTGCGAGAATAGCCGTATCAGGTCAGTGTGTGAGTGTGCGTACAACGTGTTACGCGGGAACGTACCGCTCACCACCTGTCATAAACGAAAGTTGAGAAAGCACAAACAGGCGCTCAGACGGCTGGTGAAACGCGGTGAGGGTTGGGTCAAGAAGCGACGCTACCTTGTACAACGGGGCGGTGGGATCCTCCTGCCCTTGCTGTTGAGTGCGGTGTTACCTGTGTTGATGCAGAAAGTAATTTGAAAAAATGGAGCACGCTAAGAAAATGGTAGTTGTACCGCAGGAGCTCATCGAGAGATTGCGAGAAGGACCAGGACCAAGAGGAGGAGGAGGAGCAGGCAGTACCAATAAGCCAGCCGGCCTGGACGCTGAGATGCATCGCATACTGAGCGACAAGCGGCTGAACGATACGGAAAAATGGAAACAATATCAACAGGTGTTACAGCGGTTCCTGCACTTTTCCGCGGCTAAACGTCAACCCATAGGCCTGTCAATCATCGAGGGGGAGGAGGAGGGAGAGGCAGGTCCGAGTCACGTGAAACGTGAGTCTAGCACCTCGGAGGAGGAGGGGGTGTTGGCATCATTCCCAAAAATCTACAAGTCGGTGGCGCGCAACTTGTTGCGGTTCATGACCCAGCAAGGCAGCCCCATCGCCTGGGACGCCAGTGGGGTGGTGTATGTGAACAACGAGAAGGTCCCCAATTCCAATATAGTGGACATCGCGCACAGCATAGTGAGAGCGCGAAGGGCGGACCGATTGCCTACCGGTTGGCAACAAGTGATGACCGCCTTGAAAAACATGAACGTGCCTAAAGAATACATGAGCAATCCCACGGCGTTGCGTTACCTAAACGGGGGGCTGGACACTGCATCGAGCCCCTGGGGAGACACGACGGCCTCCTCATCACCCCTGTCACCGAGGTTGACACCAATGCTAGACCGCCTGAGACCGCGACTTCCGGCAGCCAGGAGAAGGATAATAACCGAGGAACCTGACCAGGAATCGTCATTGGACAACTGGGAGCCGTTCTCACCGTAATGGAGAAGCTGTACTATGACCCGAGCCAGCCCGGTTCCCTCGGCGGGGTGGCTGCTCTGGCCAGAGCCGCGCGCCTCCCGAAACGCAGAGCGGTGGAATGGCTGCGTGCCCAGGACACCTACACGCTGCACAAGCCTGCGCGCAAGCGGTTTCCCCGCAACCGCTACGCCGTTTTTGGGCCTCAGGAGCTGTGACAGGCGGACCTGAACGACATGCGCGGTCTCAGCCAGCACAACGACGGGGTCAACTACCTGCTGACTGTGATCGATGTATTCAGTAAGCGGTTGTTTGCGGTACCACTGAGGAGGAAAAGCGGGCAAGAGGTGGCGGCAGCGTTCGAGAGGATATTCTCCGAGGCGACTCCTCGCTGTCTACAGACTGACAAGGGGACGGAGTTCACCGGGGCCGCTACCAAGCGAGTGTTCAAGAGTCACGGTGTCACATACGTCACCACGCAGAACCCCGATGTGAAGGCGGCGGTGGTGGAGCGAGTCAACCGCACGCTCAAGAACCGCATGTGGCGCTACCTAACCTACAAAAACACGTATCGCTACATCGACGTGTTGGACAGGCTTGTGGATGCCTACAACCGCAGCCCGCACAAGAGCCTGGGTGGTGGTCTGCGACCTGTGGACGTGGACAGCGGCGATGGAAAAACGGTGTATAAGGTGTGGCGTCACATGTATGGAAAGGCGATCCCGCGACGCAAGCCCAGGTTCGAGCCTGGTGCCACGGTGCGTATAGCCAAGGAGAAGGGCACGTTCGCCAAAGGTTACGAGACCAACTGGAGTAAGGAGCTGTTTGTGGTGGATCACGTATACGGGTCGCATCCTCTACCATTGTACGTGCTGCGAGACCTGAACGGGACGCCGCTGGAAGGGCGCTTCTACGAGCATGAGATGCAAAAGGTAACGGTTGCCCCGGACCGTATGTACCAAATAGATAAAATACTGGACACTAAAGGGCGAGGCCGCAGTAAGCGCTACTTGGTCAAGTGGGTCGGTTACGGAGAGGACTTCAACTCGTGGGTACCTGCATCTGAAGTGCAACAGCTGCTATGACGACAAAGCGCAGGCAGCTGTACCTGACGTTGCCCAGCAACAGCTCAATGGACTATTATCCAAACAACACCGTGGCTAACTACATCACCCATCTACCGTCAGTCGTGCGATTGGGTGGCGATGGTGAATGGGAAGTCGCTTTAGTCGAGGTCCATTACCCATGCTCGTTTGTGACAGTGGGGGAGGACGCTCGCGTATATCTCTACACTAAGGATGACACCGGCAAGCCTGAACTGACCGCTGTAAAGGTGGAAGCTGGAAACTATAAAGACATCGATGAACTGGTCAACGCCATCAACGCCATTCCAAAATTGGACTTATACCAATGCCAGTTTGAGTATGACAAAGAGATTGGGAAGGTGGAATTGATCTCGATAGACCAGACTGTGGAGCAACTGGAATTTAGCCCCACTCTAGCGTTACAGTTGGGATATGACGTGCACAATGTGGATTTGATCAAACATAGAAAAGCTATAAGACCGCCCAACTTACTGGCCGGGATCCCTTCGCACATGTACGTGTATTGTGACCTGGTGGAACCTCAGCTAGTAGGTGACACTGTTGCGCCCTTGTTAAAGATTGTGAACATCGACGCAAAAAACTACATCTACGGTGCGAGTATCACCGTGCATTTCACCGACCCTCACTACGTGCCGCTGATGAAGAGCTCCTTCGATAGTGTGGAAATCGATTTAAGGGACAGCGTTGGACGCCATCTGCCATTCCACTTCGGGACTACGTGCATGAAGCTTCACCTGCGCAGAGAGTAGCAGCAGCAATGAACCTGAACGACCCCTATCTGGCGTACTACCGCCAACAGCAGTCTGGACATGGAGTGTCCACGGTATTCAGAGGAGCCGCTTTCCAACGCGGTCATGGCATCGGCAGTTTCCTAGGCGGGCTGATGCGTACAGTGGTCCCGTTGATCAGATCCGGCGCATCGGCGCTGGGCAAGGAGGCGCTGAGGTCCGGTGTGGGCTTCTTGGGCGACGTGGCGGCGGGCACAGCCAACCCCCGAGTCGCAGCCAACGCCCGACTCAGGCAGTTTACCGGATCGCTGAAACGTAAGGCTGATGAAAAACTGGATCGCGTGCTGAGCGGTGGTGGTGGTGGCACCTATAAGAGGAGGCGTGTACAGCGAGTGACCCCTCAGTCTCTGGCTAAACTCCTCGGAGTTAGGAAGAAGAAGCGCGCTGCGCCCAAGAGAAAAAGGAAGCCTGCAAAACGTGTCGCTAAGAAGAGGAGGAGCAAGACCGTTGTGCAACGTAAGAAGAACAGGAGTACCGTGAGGGACATTTTTGGATAATGGCGTTTCTACATCAGAAGTCGTGCGAGTGTGTCAAGACCGAGTTGGACCTGTTCTCGCTACCGCCCACGCAGACCAGTATAGAGCTGGTAAATGGGTGCAGTACAAGCCCATCTCCTCCCTGACAGACGACTCACCCGTTGAGTTCATAGTTCCGGGTCATGGGGACGAGTACACGGATCTGTCACAGACGCTACTGCATGTGAAGGCTACCATTAGAACGGCTGATGGAGGCGCTGTAACGGGTGATCAAGCGATAAAAGAGGTGGGTCCGATTAACAACTGGCTGCACTCGCTGTTCAGTCAAGTGGACCTGTACCTGAACAACAAACTGGTGTCTCCTCAGAACAACACGTACGCCTATCGCGCCTACCTGGAGAACCTGTTGTCCTATGGTGGTGATGCCAAGACATCGCACCTCACCGCGGAGATGTTCTTTGAGGACTATGCCGGGTACATGGACAATACTGAGGAGGATAATTATACCGGGCTCAAGAAAAGGAGAGAGTTTATCAAGGGAAGCCGGTACGTGGACATGGTCGGACATCTGCACGTTGACCTGTGCAACCAGGAGAAGTTCATGTTAAACGGTGTGGAGATGCGCTTTCGTCTGATCAGGTCAAAGAACTCATTCTCCATCATGTCTAAAACCGTGACAGACTACAAAGTGGACATCGCCGAAGTCAACCTGTTTATGCGCCGCTGTAAGATCAACCCGAGCGTGCTGTTGGCTCACAGCAGGACGCTGGAGTCGGGCACAGCCAAATATCCCATTACGCGCGTGGAAGTCAAATCCTTCACGCTACCCTCCGGTATCAGCAGCAAGACTCTGGACAGTTTGTTTCTGGGTCAACTGCCAAAACGCATTATAGTTGGCCTGGTCAGCAATCAGGCGTTCAACGGGGACTACAAGAAGAACCCGTTCAACTTCACCCACAGCCACGTGAACTTCTTCGCGCTGTACATAGATGGTGAGCAAGTACCATGTAAGCCGCTTCAACCGGATTACACGTTCGGTAAGGAGTTGTGCGTGCTCGCCTACCACACGCTGTACACTGGCACCGGCATCAATTTCTCAGACTGTGGTAACGAAGTCAGTCGCAACGAGTACCCCTACGGATACTGCCTGATGGCGTTTGATCTGACACCCGATATGGCAGCCTCTCAATCCAGCCACTGGAACCTGGTGCGCAACGGTAACCTGCGCATAGAGATTGGGTTCTCCGAAGCCTTGGCGGAGGCGTTCAACTGCATAGTGTATGCCGAGTTGGACAACGTCGTGGAGGTGGACCGTCACCGCAACGTGACTGTGGACTTTGGAGGGTAAAACGGGTTATCTCCTCCGCCGCTGCCGCCGCCGCCCTCCCACCTACTTAAGGCCGGGGCAGTGCGCGCTCGCTCTCAGTTCAGCCGACCTCGCGAGATGGACGTGCCGCCACCAATCTACAACGAGCCTACCGCCACCGCCACCGGCCTAGTGCGCTGCCATCATGGAAGCGTGGTGATGGACATGCAGTGCTTCAAGGACAGCGACAACGACTATTTGCTGAAGGAGGTCTGCGTGGTGGACGTGACTACCGGCACGCTAATCATGCATCACATCGCTCGTCCGCCCTTCAATCGAGACCTCCTGACCAGCGAGAAACTGCGCGAGAGCGGCTGGCTCACGCGTCACTGCCATGGGCTCGAGTGGGACCAGGGCGATATCGCCTATGTCGCCCTGCTGGACAAGCTGCGGGCCTGCTTCATCCACCGCCCCATCGTCTACGTCAAGGGGTCGCAGAAGAGGACTTTCGTTCAGCGGCACCTGATCGTCGAGCCTGCCGCCACCACAGTGCAGGACATGGACGACCTGGGTTGCGGGTCCCTCAACGGACCACCCTCCTGCCGGACCCTGCGCTGCAGCCACCATAAGAGCGCCCTCAACCGTTGCGCTCTGCACAACTGTATCGTCCTGCGTGATTGGCTGATGGCCAATGACAGGTCGGACTCGTCAGCCCTAGAGTGTTGCTGCTGCTTCCGCCCACGATGAACACCACACAGATCGAGAGGAGCCTGGCGCAAGTCCCCGGACTGAGGAGCGTTCTGGTCTGCGCCTCTGACCGTCTGCCTCACTCACCCGTTCAACCCCAGACCGCCATAGTGGCCAACACCATGTCACACACTGAGAGAGGAGACCACTGGGTGGCATTCTACTGCTCTGAGGACCGGCTGGAATACTTCGACAGCTACGGCAGGTCCCCATACCAGGCGGACTACCAGAGGTTCCTGAGGCGCAACTCGCGCCGCCGCTATGTCTACAACAGGTATCGACTCCAGGGCTATGGTACTTCCGTTTGCGGCCACTACTGCCTCACCTACCTGTACTGCCGGGCGGTCCTCGGTATGGCGCTTGGTGACTACGTGCAGCTCTTCGATCTGGCGTCCCCCACGGTCAACGACGCTCTGGTCCGCAGGCTCTTCCACTCCATCTTCTCACCACTACGTTACTGATACTTTATTTTATTCTTTTTAATTGTGTTTGTATATTCTTATTATGTTTTTGAAATAAATACGATATATTGCAATCACTTGTTGTTCATTTGTCCTTACTTCAATATTTAAGAAAAGTACATGTCCAATATCTCGATTTTTTTTTTTTTTAATTTTTTTTAAATTATTAAATTTTATAAATTACATTTTAAATTATTAAATTTTATAAATTACATTTTAAATTATTTTAATTTGAAAAAAGTTATAACTTGGACATGTTGATGATTTTGAAAATATAATGAGGAAATACGGGTGATGTAATAACAACACAGATATCTGCTGTGAACTAAAACTTTTACAATATAATTGCTTACAAATACTATTTACAAATAAATTATAAACGCTATTTACAAATAAATTAAAAAATACTATTTACATATAAACATAAGCCTACACAGGAAACTCTTCATCAACGTCCTCCTCCTCATCCACCTCCATTGGCTGCTGTTGCTGTTGGTTATTGAGGTGGTCTCGTCCTCCTCCAGCCAGTGGTGGGATGTCCTTGTGTCCCCAAGGCAAGGTGTGGATCCCATCCGCCAGGACATAGCGCTTGTCATCTTTCGGGCTCAGGGAAAGTTTCTCCACCTGGACTGTGAAGACGCGGTGCAGGTGGGACTGGAACCGGGTGTTGACGGTGGTCTTCAACACCTCGTTGAACAGGCATTCCCTGTAGTCGTCGGGGGTAAGGATGTTCTTGACGACCCCCTTGGCGACTCCCTTGGCGCGCTTGAGAGCCTTGGATCCCGTCTCCTCGCTCGGGTCCTCGATGTCCATGAAGTAAAGCTTGGAACGAAGCCCGAGGTACTCAAACAGGGATCTGCCAGCGCACTCATCCTTGAACTTGCCGATGACTTTAGCGTTGATGGGGCTGTAGCAGGGGTGGGACCTGGGGTAGGCGCTGGTGTCAAAGTCCTCCAGGTGTTCCATCATCTCCCTGTAGATGTCCTGAGAGATGATGTCAAACACGAAGCTGTCCGTGTCCATGTAGTCTACGGTCAGGCGGTCACCGTAGCGGTCCTTCATCTTGCGCAAGAACTCATACATGAGCCACTTGCTCAGCTCCAGGACAGACATGCCGATGTAGATGGGTTTGTCCAGAACGATGTTCACCCTGGCTAGATGGATGAGGGCTATGTCCTCTGTGTAGTAAGTGCGGTCCAGGAAGTTGGACTTGGCCACGTATTTGCTGAACCTCTCCGGAGTGCAGACCAACTTGACGTTCAGGCGCTTGCGCACGTTCTCGATGGTCTTGCCGAAGACCGCATTGTTCATGAGCTTGAAAAAGTCCTGCTCAAACTTGGTCTTGGCCTTCTTCCTCAGCTCGGTGTTCATCAGGATGTAGGGCTCGAGCCATCGAGACTGGTGGAACGAGACGGCCCTGTGCACAGCCACAAGCTCCAGTCCGTTGTTCAGCGCCTGCTGCAGGATCCTGTAGTGGCAGATGTAGTGCTCCTTGTTGTCCAGGGTGGTCACCAGCTTGGGGAACTTGCCTATTGGAGGCCGCTTGGTCTCACAGCAGTAGGGAAGGTCCCTGTGCAGGTCGTGGAGACGGGCGGGGTAGTTGAGGTCCACCTCCAGTATGTAGCCCCGGTCGGCTTCCGCGTCCAACGAGGCGATGTCCAAGGCGTCAATCTCCTCACGGCTGAGCCACTGGAAGTCTCCGGTGGGCAGGTACTGGGACATGGCCCAGCCGTACAAGTTATTGGCATCCAGGTACAGGAGGTGGCGTGTCGGCTCGTCAAGGCGTCGGTCCTCAGGGCGGCATCGCTCGTGGTTGGCCTTGGCGTAGCGGGTGATGGCCTGGGAGATACCTCCTCTGATGCCTTGCTCCACGAAGAGGTACATGTCAAAGTCCCGTAGCGTGTCCAGCTCCACGCCGCAGGTCTTGAGCATGACGTCCCAGGCGTAAGAGGGCAGGGTGTAGTAGTGTGCAGGGTCCAGTCCATACTCAGCCAAAGAGGTGTCGCGGAACTGCTCGAACACATCGGTGAGGAGGGCGATGTCACAGCGCAGGTACTTGTCGGCATAGTCCTTGAGGTGGTTGCAGTCAAAGACTCGCCACACGTTGAGGGCGTGCTCGTACTCCTCCTCCTTAATATCCTCCAGGGTCATGCTGTTTTTGAACGCGGCCCGAGGAGGAAGCTGTCTGGTGGAGTACAACGTGTCGTACGACGTGACAAAGTCGTAGGGGAACACGCCCTTCCTGCGCACCAGGTCGAAGAGCCGGTTGTCGGGGAACCGCTTCCTGGTCTCACGCATCTTATCCGTGGGAAGCCCCGCCGCCAGGTTGGCCAGGCTCATGGACAAGAACCTGTAGGTGTCCAGGAACCGCACCGCGAAAGATGACTGTCGTTGGTTGTCCCCGGGCTGGCCAAAGTGGAACCGCTTGGTGAAAGCGATGTAGCGCTCCTCCGTGTGCGCCAGCACGTCCACATCGCCGGGGTCAATGGCCAACTCCCGCACTATGAAGTGAGCGTCATAGTTGGACAGGTTGTGGAAATAGCAGTTGATGACCCGCTGCTCCCTGTACCGTAGGTTGCACGAGCGGTGCGCAGCTCCTCGGAACTCGTAAGGTGGGGCGTGGTTGTGGTCCCGCACCTTGACGTCCTGCTCGGTGAACTCCTCACCGCAGAGGTAGCAGCGAGTCGCCGCCAGGTACTCTTCCATCTCCTGCCGGGTCAGAGAAGGGTGCAGAGCTCTCATGCTGAACAAGAACTCCCACAGCATCAACACATCCATCTTGAGCCTCTCCATAAACACCTTGGACGCGTCGACCCCGAAGTAGACCCGGGGTTCAAACTCCTCCAGCCCCAACGAGTCCATGATCTGGTATGCAAAGGCGTATGGGACGTGCATGCGCATAGGTCTGGTCCCGGGTGGTGGTTCCGCAGGGTCGTCAGCGACGGGCTGAAGGGAGCACTCAAAGTCCGCGTAGATGCAGAACCTCTCTCGCCGGGTGTACTCGGGATGCGCGAACCGGATCTTCTCCTTTTTTGGCATGTCCAAGCGGAGAGGAGCCTTAGCGTAACAGTAACGCCTGTGCTCCTCCAAGCGCTGAGCACCCGTCAACCCGAGCTTGTTGGGCCGGTTGTCAAAGTAGGCAAAACACCTCTTGCAGATGTAGATCCTGTGGTCATGGGTGGTGAGCTGAGGGCGGACCAGTCGGCTCAAGTTCCTGATGAACGCGTAATGGCTGTTACCCTCAGTTGTCACGTACAGCAGGTCGCGATGGTCTTGGAGCTCCCGCCTACATATCTTCAACGGGTATACCCTGTTCTTGAACTCAGGTGTTCCACCAGGCCGTCTCCCCACCATCGCGCGCTCTATCCCATACACGTTCACGCTGATGGCGTTCTTGCGCTCAAAAGCCTTGATGTCCTTCAGTGTGACGGGGAAGCGCAGGTCGGTCCAGTCGTACCGGGCGATGATGTCCAAGGTGTACCTTGTGGGTCTCTGCTGATGCTCCGGGACGAAGGCGCCCAGGATCGCGTACATGAAGCACATGTCATCGTTGTTTTGGACATTGATGACTGCGTGCGTGGCGTCAATGTCCTTTGGCAGCGGAATAAACGCCCTGCCTCCGAGCGGTATGTACTCATTCACGCGGATCTCCAGGTCACGTATGCGCAGGTAGGTCCATCCACTGCCCACCAACTCGCACTGCTCCTTCTTATTCTTGATCGTGTCGAACGTCGCGGAGAGGAAATCCCCCAAGTCAGAGGCCTCGGTCAGCGGGACGTTCTTCGTGTTGAAGGAGCGCAGGCAGGTGGCCCCATGGATGTTGGTGAACTCACATTCCAGGACCATGTTTACCTTGATGCTGGGATGCCTGCTCCTCACGTCAGTCAAAAGATCAAAGACCTCATGGAACAGGAAGACGAGCGCTTCCTCAACTGTCAGCAGGGCGTCCATCGGTTGGGACAGTCGAAAGGTGAGGAGGCGTCTGCGGAAGGCTCGATGCACGAGCTGGAACGCTGGGAGACCGGCACCCTCCATCGGCTCCTCCTCTTCCTCACTAGACCCCAGTTGTGGCTCCCTGCTGGGCCCCGGTTGCGGCTCCCTGCTGGGCCCCGGTTGCGGCTCCCTGCTGGGCCCCGGTTGTGGCTCCCTGCTGGGTCCCGGTTGAGGCTCCCCGCTCGGTCCGGGTTGAGGCTCCCGTTGCTCCGCGATGGGTGATGGTGGTGGCCCGAAGTGGTCTCGGATGAGGTTCAACGCGATAGGGCAGCTGCGCGTCTGGTGGCGGTCCCGGTTATGACGGCGCATGAAGTCCCTGTCGCAGAAGGCGCAGCGGAACCTGGCTGCCCGAGCCTCCAACTCTGCTCCTCCGTCTACAACATATAACGAGAGTTACTACACTTATAAAACGACCGGGGGGGGGGCTGCTGCTTGGTTGGTTAGGTTAGGATAGAGGAAGCATAAGGGGGGGGCTGCTGCTTGGTTGGTTAGGTTAGGATAGAGGAAGCGGGGGGGGGGGGCTGCTGCTTGGTTGGTTAGGTTGGTTAGGTTAGGATAGAGGAAGCATGAAGGGGGGGGGGGCCTGCTTGGTTGGTTAGGTTGGTTAGGTTAGGATAGAGGAAGCATGAAGGGGGGGGGCCTGCTTGGTTGGTTAGGTTAGGATAGAGGAAGCATGAAGGGGGGGGGGTGGGGGGGGGCACTTATGTGAAGCATGAACACTTATCACAGTTTATTATGTAAATTTTTAAATTCCAATTTAAAATTAAAAATTTCAATTTCTTTAAATATTAATTATGAGAAGCATTTTATAAAAAGGTAGCCATGATTATAGTTACTAACCTTGAAGCTCCTCCACAGGCTGTTGGTGGGCAGTAGTAATGTGCCGATTGAGGTTGTCCCTTCTTGTAAATCGTCTACCACAAACGTTACAGTCATGGCGTCTGTCGTTGTGGGTAGACTCTGCATGCCTCCTCAGGTTTTTGAAAAGGCTGAAGGTGTGACCACAGACCTCACACAAATGTTGGTTGTTCATCTACAACAACAAAGGATACTTAATAACGTTCTAGAGGAATGAAAAATAAAATATTAAAAAGAAACAACCATGATACGCTCAGAATAGCTTCACTGATTTATGTATGCCTCAAACATTGTAATGTCAGGTTCGAAATCAGTTAACTGGAAATTATCATTCGTTGGAAAGGCATAATACATTTAATAAAGAGCTGTTTTAAAACAGGGTTTAATTAAATTTCATTAGTAAATAAAGTGTTGAGAGTACGTCCGAAATAAAATTTAAAATGGTTTAGTTAATAAAAATATTTCTACTTACGTTTAATTAATGAAGGTAATCGAAGCAGGAAGAAGTCACTGGTTAGGAGCACACAAATGAGCACTCAAGTACATTCACAGATAAACTGAGGAGGATCATTAGGCACCGCTCATTAAATAACATAGGAAAACCACAAGTAAACAAGCGCTTGCCTCGAGGTATAACGGGGATGGCGACATCATGTGGAGGAGGGCTTTGTGTAACTATTTACTTCAATTAATATTCATTTTAGTTCTTATAAATTTTACAAAAAAGGATTTACTGCAAACTGTTCCCCGTATCTGTTCCAATCGTTCACCAATAGTAAATACTGCTGTTCATACCGGATCCATTCCCAGTACTCCTTCTCGAATGGATAGTCCTCCGCGAGGTACCTTCTGCCCTCCTCTACCACCCACATCTCATAATCATCACGCGGAAAGGTATGGATATTCTTGTACCGCTCCGCTCTCCACAGCAGGTCGCTCTCATACTGTTCCAAGTCGTAATGGATCCTCGGAACGCACTCTGCCGTAAACTTCTTGTCAATACGTCGAACACGCTTCCTCCACTCGTACCGAGGTTCAAATGGTCTCCACGCAGACTGGTATCTCACTCGCCTAACTTTCACAGTCTTTCCCTCCTCACCAACACTCACTTCAACTCGCTCAGTATCGCTGCTGCTGTCAGAGGACATGGTGCTGCGACTCTCGACCGTTAACTGAAGACAAGAGAGGAGTAAACAAGGTTAAAATAAAGGTGGGTGTGGTTGCCAGCCTATGTTAGGTTTCCACCAGGCCACGGGGGGGGGGGGTCCTCATTCCTCCTCACACGCCTGTGCTCACCAGCCTATGTTAGGTTTCCACCAGGTCACGGGGGGGGGGGGGGGTCCTCATTCCTCCTCACACGCCTGTGCTCGCCAGCCTATGTTAGGTTTCCACCAGGTCACGTGACGGGGGGGGGATGACGTCACGGGGGGGGGGGATGACGTCACGGGGGGGGGGTGACGTCACCGGGGGGGGGGGGCTCCTCGGCTCCTCAGTTTGCTAAAGTGGTCCAGAACCGGCCATAGCACCCTACTATTGTCAATTGAAACATTTTTGTTTGTATTGTTACCTGTGAGCTCAATCCTCAAACGCGATATAAGAGCGTACTCCTAGTTTTATTTCACCCTTCTAGGTCAAATGGTTCGTCTGCAATCGGTTTGAGACACCTTACATGAGACACTCTGTATAAAAACATGAAGTGCACTAAATCAATCTTGAGCAAAATCTAAATGTGACCGTTCAATCTGGACCCAGCTTTCCTTTGTTATTAAACTATACATATATATACACACACACACACACACACACACACACACACACACACACATTAATATATATATATATATATATATATATAAACCTCTTTAATATATAAAAGGCAATAAGTCCTGGGGGGGTCATCAAAAGTTCTCTTACTTCCCGATGTGCTAGAAGAAATAAATTTTGTCCCTTTCGAAACGTTATAAAGTCGCAAAGGTGTTAACACACATCAACATCACAAATAATAACCATAAAACTGTGTTTAATGAATTAACAATATGATTAGTTAGGTTATAGCTCCGTTATATAAATACATAAAACAAAGTCGGATTAGTAAGTTACACCAAACAGCTGTTATAAGGACACTAAACATACTTGAAAGGCATAAACATATGCTAATTATGGGAATAACAAATATATTTGAATGGCAACTAAAAATCTATTCTCTATAAAAAAAATACTAAAAAAAGCTCTATATAAAAGTTGGCAAGTGAGCGTAGCAAACAAGCTCATCCAAGAGGCGAGAGAGCGAAGAAAACGAGCTCATCTTGAAAATGAACGAGCATTTTTGAAATAAAACAAATTCAGTGACATTAGGACAGGACAACGTCTGCCGGGCCAGCTAGTTTTATTTAAAGAAGGTTTCTAATCAGTTTAATTTTAAAAAACCGTTTCTGTAATACCGTATTGTTAAAAATAAAAATAAACCATCTATGATAAATGAGATCCATAACATTTGAAATGCTATAGAGTTTTATGCTATAGAGAAACGAATCTGCAGTTTGATAAAGGTAACACTCTTATTATAACTTACATGCGACTGGTTTCATGTGCGACTGGCCATCAGTTACAGTCAGTTGCACTAAGAAGCGGTCAATTGAAGTGAACGGTTTCTCAGCTAATGATGAATATGAATTAAAGTCGCTCGGTCAGTTGCACGCCATGAAACTGGTCAGCAACCGATTGCGCTCAACATACAACACACTGAATACTTACTTGGGCAATATTATGATATGTCTCTTGTGATTCTATGTATCTCTAGTTGCACGGGCAATAGAGACATGAATTACATTACAACTTTAATCGTAACTAATACATGGTTTTCATGTAAATAATTGAAACTGTCTACAATCCTTAAATAGATTTAAGATTTTAGACAAGATTTTTAACTTCCAATAACTTAACAGTTATTTATTTAAGCCTCACATGTTGTTTCCCTTTTTGTGTTACATTTGAATTAACCTCCCTAATTAAATTCACACGTACATGCATTCATTTATTTATTCCAGGTAGTTTACAAACTTGGTAGATTTTGGAATTTTTTAAAATTTTAAACATGTTTAATTTATAATATAACTGTAATGTATTTAATTTTTTTATTTAAATTTACTGTCAAAAACTGTTCATCAACAAGGTATTAAATTACTGTACACAGGGTGATCAATACCTATGTATTATGGTAGCTAACTTCTCCCAACTTCCTTGGTAAGGCTTTACCGAGCCGGCCTTGTGAGTGTCGGTGCCTTGTACGGAACCCTTCCCATTCTGCGCTTGTTTCATTCCAATTACACTAAGCCCCTCCATCAGATGCTGCTTCTTGAATTAATCTGTTTCCAAGGTTTTCGAGATCAGTTCTATGCATTTCATAGATAAGTCAAGAATTCCTGACAATAGAAGCATTTTTATTCAGTATATTTTTAGGTCATCTTGGTGTAGTATTTTGTACGATATGTCTTTTGAAAAAACACATAAATATTTAAATGTATAACTAGTGCCTTGTAGGTGCTATAGCCGAGCGATCATTGGTCTTATATGATCGATGCTATAGCTCCGAAAATTTTGTTTTAACTTGCTGTTTGCTTGACAATCCATCTTTAGGGAAGTAAAAAATCACAGCTGACCATTAGTTCATAAAAACACTGTAGTTATATTTCCATAACATAATTCATTGGACCTTTAAAGTCCAGTGGGGTTATTACTTCTCTATATTTAGTAAAAATAAATGGTGTTATTATAGTAATAATATTGTATTAAGCCCAGTTAATTTTTGACATTTCTGATATTTTTCCCACTGTCCTTGGCCCTCAGGCTTTAAAATAAGCCATTTCCGAAGGATCTAGGTGATGTGAAGTACTTGAAATTTTGACCCAATCGATTTGCCTTACGAAATGACATACAGTATATAGTTATGCCCACTCTGTACACTTCTATTATTAATTTTCAATCTTCATTCAACGTCTAGCAACAGCTATTCATAAAATTGACATTTTTAAGTCTGACCCAATTTAAATGTTATGTCCTTAAGTCTATCGTTGACATTTTCTACAACACTGGGGCGAAGCTCTGATGGAGTTTTTAAAACCCTCTTTTAACAAGCGCATTGACTACGTAAAATACTGAAGTAGACTTCTCATTGCCATTGTAAAAGCTGTACCTACTTTTTTGTGTTCTAGTATTCAAAAAGGACGTGGTTACACTAATCACCAACAGAGTACACAACTGTCAACTATTACTTATCCCGTAAAAGAGGGGATAGTACAGCAGTTGGTGTGTCAGGAAGCAAACATAAGTTGATTATCACATGCATTATGGGGAGGAGACCTTTTACAAATTAACGTAAATAACTAAAATTAGTAGTTGACAGCAGCACACTCTATCGGTGTCCTAATCAAACTACGTCCCCTTCAAATTATGGCTAAGACCTATATAGTCATTGCTGACACTAAAACAGGGACAGCTGAGCCATATGGTTTCCTTCAGTATATATAGTCAGTGGCAAGCGTTTACAATCTAGATCTCTAAATCCAGAAGAGATTATACGAGAAAATCATCTTATTAAAAAAATTAGTCGATTTTTGTGAACGGGCCACCTTAGAAACTATTAGCTTTAAAATCATGGTTGACGTGTTATTTGAAAGCCCTTGGCGTCTAGATGCGCCTTTTGGAAGACGTCCACCTTCAGGGCTCTGCCGCCTGGGCTTTCAAAGTCTAATGTTAATCTTTTGGAAGAGTAAAAATAAAAACAATTGAACATTTAAAAGCAGCTGTTGATACTAACAAACATGCAAGATCAGCTGATTTAAGAAAACTTCTAGAATGGCGACTCAATGTAAACTAATAATTCAAAATAGCAAACAATTTATATGAGCTAAATATTACCAAAGTTTTAAAAAATTGCTCGAATTCGACTGACTGGATTTGCTAGTACAGTTTTTAAACAAATATACTATCTTTAATTGAACAAGGATAGATTCATAACAAACTGCAACACTCTCCGAGTACATACATCTATGATACATCTACATCATCATACCTAACATAAACATATAAATACCTTCAAACCAAACAACTTGTCCAATTATGGAATAATTTTGTAACCATATCTTTTTGTAACTATATCTAGTTGAACAGAATCTGCAGACGCATCTTTTAGCGAATTTCCCCTATAGGGAAGAAACTATTATCGTAGGTCTCATGGTAAGACTTAAGCCCGAGACCATGATAACATTTTGTTTTGAGGTCCCTATATTCCAAAAACACTATTCGTTCAAATTTATATATATGTATATATATAAATATAAATATATATATAAATATATATATATATATATATATATATATATATATATATATATATAAACATATGTGTCCGTGAATGCGATAACTTGAGGAAAAAACGTCCGATTTCGATGAAATTTGGCTCAAATGTGTAAAATTACATTTATGACTTTCGAAAACCAAAACAATCGGACCATGGGAAGGAGCGTTTATGGGGGTTTTAAATTTTCCAAAAGTTTTTTGCATTTTTCACCCTAATTAATAAAAAAACTTAATTTTAGTTTTGACCATAATATAGAGCTTAAAAAAACAAATAATATAGTATTTTGAATTATTAACCTAGGTTAAGTGGTTGCGGAGAACATCCAAAAACCTACTCATAAAATCTCCCGTGATAATCTTAAGAGAAAAAGGTTTTTGGCTTTTTCTCAGTTTATTTTAATGTAAACTTCACATTTGCTTTTACCACTCTGTTCAGTTCCACAAAACAATTATTTTGGTAAATTGTGATTCTACCGTTGCAGAGATATTCAAAGTGCTAAACACAGTACGTTGTCCAATGTTATCCTTATGGAGAATAAATACAATTTGATATCTTGATTATTTATAAATGTATGTTGATGAAACTTGGTATGTGGCTTCACGTAGTTCTGGTATATTGATATTTGCACACAAAAATTGATTTTTTGTTGATTATTCCCGTAGCAGCAAACCTGCGTACTCAGCCCCCATGTTATTCTTATGTAACATTCTTATAAGTAAAATTCTTATATGTAATTCTTATAAGTAAAATGTAATAACTCCCTTAATTATGAACATAAATTAATAAAACTTGGTATGTAGCTTCACATGGTTGAGTTATATTGATAATTGCATCAAAACCTTTTTTCCCTTGTTTCAGCAAACCTGCTTACTCAGCCCTTCTGTTATTTTTATTGAGAATGACTAGAATGTTATATAGCGCTTATTTATGATTGAATATTGATGAAACTTGGTATGTGGCTTCACCTACTTAAATTCTATTTATATTTGCTTACAAAACAATTGTTTGTCTTCCTTGTTTCAGCAAACCTACGTACTCATTACCAATGTTATTGTTATGGATAATAATTAAAATCGCTTATATGTGAATATATTTTTATGAAACTTGGTATGCGGCTTTATGTGGTATTAAGACAAATATTATGCATTGGAAATTCGCTGAGTACGCAGGTTTGCTGCGACGGGGGTATTTTTTATATATTAAATTTGTCTAAATTGTATGATACTCTAAACCGCTAAAAACATAAAAAGTAGTAGGTCCATCAATAATTGGCATTTATAAACCTTTCATAGTCAGGTTAGTTATTTCTACCATATTTAGAGCGTTAATTGCCGATTTCTCCAATCTCAGCCAAGCTAAATCCCACATTTTCCTCGTGTTTTCCATTGGCACGAAAAAAATGAATTCTACTTAACAATCGGGAAACGTGCCGCACAGTTCTACAGCTAATTAATGGGCATATCCACACGCAAGTCAAGTAGAGCAAAAACTAAGCAATTAACGGTAAACATTTTCGTTGCAATGTCTGCTGTAATTTGTGATATATTATTATACTAGTGGATTGTAGGGGCAAAAGCCCCTAAAAAACACACAAATTTAAATCAAATTATTGTATTATTATAAATCAAACGAACTAACAAACAAATTATCTATGTGTCAGAATTTCCCTGTACACTATATTTTTTGTGTGGGAACAGTCTTTTTGGTTGCTTTGGTTGTTGTTTTCAATAAATAATTTTATCCCTTCCGGAGATTTAACTCTGCTAAAGGCAACATATAAGTGTCCGTGAGTAAATACCGGTTTACTGAGGTATATCCCAGCTTTGTCGAAGATTTGGCCTTATGACTTATTGATGGTAATACAGAAATCAGAAATCTTTATTAACCATTGATCATGGTATCACATGAAATAGGTTTCGTCAAAGTTAAAGCTAATCACATTCAGACATAATATATGTATACATATACAACAAAGGCATTATAAAATAATAAAAAAACAAACAATACAAACATTTTTATAGTAGAACAATGAATCTAAGTAAAATCTACAGTAACGTCAGAGTTTAAAAATTCCTTAAGACAGTAAAATGGATTTTCTAACAACCAACTATATGAACGTGTTTTAAAAATACTTAAAGGTGCAGTTCTAGCTGATATCGGCAACTTATTACATACAACAATATTATATTATATATACAAAAAGCTTAGTCTGACAGGAAATTGTTTTCGTGACATATGGAAAGGCATATCAGGGTCTGTTGAGATAAGCCTAATTCTTGGTCAAAATATGCATTACCTTTCCCAGAATGGCCTAACGAAATTAATTATATGATATTGTTGAAATAATTTCTTAGAAGCATGAAGGTGTGAAAACTCTCCACGGACTGCCAATATAAAGCGGGCATACCGCAACATTGTAAGATTCTGCCGAACTCGTTGCCTCCGTGGTCCATTATGGGTCATTTGATGGTCCCATCCTGGATCACAATGTCGACTCAATATGGAAAGCAGTTTTGGACCACCTTGCCTGTGTTAAATAACTATATGTCGATGTGCTGGATGTTCGCCTTCGGTTGAATTGAAGACACTGGCGCCGGCGATTTTACTTGCGGTCAGTTTATTATATCTACGAAAATCCATATCTATGTTATCTATAAATCTAAATCTAAATTTATTATTACCTTCTTGCACAACCATTTCTTCTGAAGCTCTTTTGTAAATTTGTGCATATGGATTTTCTGATAAAGTTTTGGCTAATCTTAACAATATCTCACGTTCCAAGTTACTGTTTTCTTTGCGCATTTGACGAATTTCGGTTGCTGTTGAAGTGTCAATAATGATGGTCATAAGAGGCCTTCATTATGTGGTGGCAGCAAATCAGAGATTGAACAATTTATCTGCCTTGAATTTTAAAACAATAGGGTCCATTTCCTGGAATGTCTTTCTTAGTGGCTGAAAAAGAAGCAAAAGCCATTGCACTGTTGTATTGACGCATGTATTTAAATAGTTGAGGGATCCCTTCAAATAAAGGTTTTAGTTCTTTATTAGTTCGTGGCTGAGGTAGGTAAATAAGTCCGTTATGTCAACATTTCGTAAATTTTGTATTAGTATTTTCTTCTCTAAAATGAATACTACTACATTGCATGTACTCTTGGTCCATTAAACCTGCATTATGGGTATTTTTATATTTCTCTCGTCTATTATCGGTCTTCTGAATGGTGGTTGTAATATATCTCCATTTAGTTCGACATTGACTACTCTTGCACGTCTTCGTACACTTTCATTCATGTGAACGATTCCCCGACTTTGCGGTCTTCCCCTGGCGTTCATAGTAATTACGTAAAGAAATAAATATATTGCCAGTACATATTTCATCTTCAATCGCTAATTATTTTCTAAGTAGAATAGCCAATGTGGTTATTCTATGTTGGTTTAGTAAGCATATTCATTATACACTACAATAAACTTCAAATGTGAAGAAATGTAAACAAAACAAAATAATCTTAGTATATAAAATCCAAATACCACTGACTCACTCAACACAAAATCTCAAAACCGGATTGAAATGAAATTTGGAACATACCTTCCTCTTGGATCGTAGGTGCTCACTAAGAAAGGGTTTTAAGACATTTCCATAGGGCTCCGCCCCACGGGGAGTCATAGTTCCAATCCTATGTTATTGTTATGACCATTCACTTAAAGTTTGAGCTGAAAATACAAAAAGCTAATCTTGATTCGCAGTAGTTCCACGGGATAAATACAGAATGCAGCACACACAACTGTCATACTATTTTGTAAATTACTAGCTGTGTACCCGTCCTTCGTACGGGTTCTATATAAATGTTAGATTTACTAAAGCAAATAACAATCCACATTATTTTACAATATTAAAATTACGTTTTACACGTTTAATGAACAATTAAATCAAATTTAACGAAATATACTGGCAGATAGTTCGGGTCCTGTTGCTAAGTCGAGGAACTCGGACGGGTAGTGAACGGCGCCGGCGTGTGGTTTGCGACTCCAAATCGGTATACGTAATACTTTGGATTCGCTTTTAGAAACAAAAGAACTCAAGTACAAAAAAATAAAAAAAATCGGGGAGGTGAAGGAGGAGCATAAATATAAAATCGGCGGGGGGGAGTAAAATATAAAATCGGGGGGGAGCAAAATATAAAACCGGGGGGGAGCAAAATATAAAATGGGGGGGGGCAAAAATAAATCGGAGGGGAGCAAAAATATAAAACCAGGGGGAGGCAAATAAAATAAAATTGGGAGGGGGCAAAAATAAAAATCGGGGGGGAGCAAAAATATAAAACCGGGGGGGCAAACAAAATAAAATCGGTAGGGGGCAAAAATATAAAATGGGGTAGACATAAAATAAAAATATAAAATTGAAGAGGGGGGGCAAAAATATAAAATCGGGTGTGGGACAAAAATTAAAATCGGGGGGGAGCAAAAATATAAAATCGGGGGGGCAAAAAATATAAAATGGGGGGGAGCAAAAATATATAAACACGGGCGGGGGGCAAAAATATAAAATGGGGGGGGACATAAAATAAAAATAAAAATCAAAGAGGGGGGAGCAAAATATGAAATAGGGGGTGGGGCAAAAACAAAAATCGGGGGGTACAGGAAGTATTGGTAAAGATTGATTTTTGTACAAATAAGAATAGACCACAACCAGATGAAGCTATTAAACGGGTATTTTAAAATCCCATTTTTTCGCTATCACAGGCTCAAGACCTTTAATTTGAGCCATCTCCCATCATTCTAGTACTTGTCATACGCTTAACAAATTTACACAAAAATTCGCATTGCACAATTAAATAATTGATGATTTCAACATTCTAAGACTATGTTTAAACTATTATAGGAAAATAACATATTTACTGAGAAACCTGTCTCAATTTTAGATTTCCCTGAATTTACAATAGAATACATTGCAGAGTTGACTGGCATATATAAGTAACCCACATGCTAATATTGAGCACTGAATTGAAGATAAAGCACAATCACATGTATTGATGTAAACAAATCAGACGTTTTTTACTTCCAATGCTATTCTTATGGAGACAATTTTACGTTATATCTAATTTTGATGTTAAAATTTTGGAAATCCCACGATTTTTCCCGCCATTACGGAATATAGACCTTTAATTTGAGCCCTCTCCTATCTTTCTACGACTTGCCAGACGCTCACAATTTTAACGCAAAGAATTGCCTTACGAAATTAAATATATGACTAGTGGCTTGAAGGGACCATAGCCCCTAACCTTTCTCCAATACTCTGCATCATCTGATTTTTTACTCTTGTCAGAAACAAAGTAGACACGTAATCACATGATTTAATGTAATCAATGAACACGTTTTTAAACTCCCATGCTTTTCTTATGGGGGATGTTTTAGGTTATTTCTCGTGTGCTGGTAACTTTTTAGATATACTGCTATTTTTCCCAAGTCCCTGGGATTGAGACCTTTAATTTGTACCGTCTCCCATCATCCTGCAATTTGCCAAACTCTCACAGTTTTGGCTTAAAAATTTTGCTTACAGAATTATATATAAAGATCTTGGTCTTGATGAGGCCCAACCCTGACGTGAAATTTGTAAGTGGATTAAATGGTAAAGTACATATTTATGAAGCCTTCCTCCTATAAGTTCTCCTATAATGTGAGTAATGTGAGTTAATAGTTTATCTGCTAGATTGCAGCAGCCATTTATTTCGTATTTACTTCTGCCAGATGTGTTCTTTTGCCAATTTATGATATTATATATCCCCGTCATAGCAAACCTGCGTACTCAGCTAATTTCCTATGTACCTCACTGCATAGGCAACTTAACGTGTTATTTTTATTGAAGAATTTGCACCTCTAATAATATAATATAATTAAGAACGATATATCCTATGACCTAAAATTAAAGTAACCAAAAGAAAAGTAGATATTTTCCTACAGAGTCCCCAGGGCTATTTATTTAACGTTTTGTGATGAAATTTCAGTTAGAACTTACGTTAACAGCAGAAACTTTCTTCAACCATTTCTGAGTTCGTCATCCCACTACGCGAATATTTTAGCGTACTCCTAGAACAAGCAGATGTTACTTCTAAATAGTTTAAAACCAACGAGTTTAATATATCTATAGGTCTCGTCTTGTGTAAAAAAGTGTAGCCTAAATGACCGACCGCCATTTTGCCCCTCTGCCCACTCTACTCCCATAGCAGCCAACATCGTAACCAATCAAATCCCCTCTTCAAAAGTTTGTCAGCTAACACACTATAAGTTGTGAAGAAAGGATTTGACTGGTTACCTGAGGAAAATGCCAGTCAGCATGTAGGGTTCACTTTTTATCCCAGACGGAGACCTCTATATATAAGAACCTCGTTGTTCAAAACGTTAACCACGTAATGCAGCACAGCATACACACCTTTCGAGTTCGTGGGCAATGTATTCAAAACCGAATGATAGGGACACGCTTATGGATACATGATTTCGAGTTGGAACTCCACATCCTGAATACAGATGGAGTCACAGTCGCGTATTTGGTTCAATTCGGTCCGCATTTAAGTGTTTCAATCATACTAATTTTTACGTTTTGGTTTTAAAGGGAAACAGTAGCGCGGGCGACGCAGGTGCCGGGACCAGGGTGAATTATCACGGACAGTCAGCGCTAAATTCCTCTCTGAACTTGGGGAAGCAAAACTAAAATGAAATCACATGAGGTGTTCCTACTTCTTCGGTGATGTACATTGCTCCTGCATAAACTGGGTATTATGGTTGTCAGTGTATTACAATAATATATGATCGCTGAATAAAAGTGTACAACCGTACATTTGAATATATTGAAATCCATTAGCCGTGTATTAGCGAATTTCCCCTATAGGGAAGAAGCTATTACCGTAGTCGGCATGGTGAGACCTAGGCCCGGGACCATGATAACTTTTCGTTTTGAGGTCCCCAGAATCCAAAAACACCATTCGTTCGATACTGTATATATATATATATATATATATATATATATATATATGTGTGTCCGTGAGCACGATAACTCTCGTAAAAATTATCATATTTTGACGAAATTTGGTATAAAGCAGCATTTATGACTTTAAGTTCGAAAACCAGACAGATCGACCTATCCGAAGGGGTATTTTGGGGGGGTTTTGTACCCCAAAAATGGGTTTTTTGAATTTTTTACACATAATTTTTGAAAAAGTCAAATTTTAGTTTTGACTATTCGATTCAGATTAAAAAAAACACACAATTTGGTCTTTCGATCATTCCTCTACGTCAATTGGTTACCGAGATATTGAAAGTGCTAAACACAGTACGTTGTCTAATGTTATTCTTATGGAGGAAAAGACATTTTTTTTATCTCGCTTATTTATGAACGTATACTGACGAAACTTGGTATACAGCTTCATCTCGTTGAGGTCTATTGATATTTGCTCCAAAAAATTGTTTTTTGCATAATTCTCCCGTAGCAGCAAACCTGCGTACTGAGGCCCCATGTTATTCTTATGGATAATAATTAAATGCTCTGTCTCCCTTAATTATGACCATAAATTAATAAAAACTGGTATACGACTTCACCTAGTTGAGTTATTTTAGCATAAAAACCATTTTTTTGTGTTCCTTGTTGCAGCAAACCTGCGTACTCAGCCCCAATGTTATTCTTATGGAGAATAATTAAAATTGTATATATCGCTTATTTGTGAATATATTTTTATGAAACTTGGTAAGTGGCTTTATGTAGTATTAAGACATTTATATCTCCATTGGAAATTCGCTGAGTATACAGGTTTGCTGTGACGGGGGTATTTTTATTTGTTTTCAACTGAAATCAAGTTAACGAACAACCCTATAAAAAGAGGGTGAATCGACCGTAAACTACTAGAATTTGATTGGAAATAAATTTATCTTTTAAAAACTTAAAATTGTTAATTATTAACTAACTAGTACCCGTGACTTCGTTTGCATGCTCTTTTGATTCTCGTTAATTCCTGTTTCTTTTCCCGGTAGTAAAAGTATTGTTACCATAGAAGCTTAAATAATTACCCGATAAGGTTATTTCTGGTAATTTCTATCGGCCGTAAGGGGTGGAGCCGTAAGGTTTAGGACTAGGGCCAAACTGTATTACCATGCAAAATGTCATCACAGTCGGATGAATGGTATAGGGTTTTACGGGAGAAAGAAAGAAAGAAATAATGAAAGATAAATCGATTTATATACAGACAGATTTAACACATACGGTTTATATTTAAGTAAAGTAGTCTACAACATTTTTGTCTGTATTGTATCAACTTACATTGCAATTCTCAGGTATTTGACATGTAGTTATATTTATATTCAAGATGTTTTTGTGTCAAAGCCTCAGAAATCGGCAAACTCTTTGCCAAATTCAATAGTATCAGCGATCTTTAGCGACTTGTAGGCGTACTCTCTGAGGTGTTTGGTGTCACCCTCCGTTTCTGTGTCCGGTATGTAAGGGGGTTTGGCTTTCCTACAAACCACAGCAGTCCAATTTAAAGGTTTAAACCATTTGTGGTTTTTAAAATCATTTACGCCGTTTTTCATATTACCAAGTCGCTTCGTAACATCTACTTGCAACGCGTTTGTTATAAGATCCGTAATTTCCCCGCTCAAGAAAGGAGGGCATACATAGCTCCCCGACATTATCCTATAATACCTCTTAGAATCGCTTTTTTCTTTAAACGGGGCGAAGCCAACAGCCAGTTCGAACACGAGGACCCCTACCGCCCACCAGTCCGCCGCCTTGCCGTAGCCCTCGCTACGCAGTGTTTCTGGAGCCAGATAATCCGGCGTTCCACATATAGTGTAGGTCCTCCCCTTGTTTAAGTGTTTACAGAATCCGAAATCTGTAAGTTTTATGTATCCCGTGTGATCAAGCAAAATATTTTCTGGCTTTAAGTCTCTGTATACTATGTCAAAATAGTGAAGATATTCTAAAGCCAGTATAACTTGAGCGACGTAAAACATGGTTGAGCTTTCACTCAGTTTGCCGGAACGTTGAAGATGCTGAAACAATTCTCCTCCACGGATAATAGGTAATATGAAGTACAAGTAGCTGTTGTCTTTGAAGAAGTAGTCCAGCCGTAACGTGAACGGACAGTTCGAACACTGCAACACCATCTTCTCCGTTCTAGTGTTGTTCACCTGGCCCAAGTCTATAACTGTTTTCTTCAGCACGGCTTTCATCGCGTGGAACCCGCCCGTCTTCTTGTTTCTCACGAGATACACCTGGCCAAAAGTACCCGCACCAATTAATTTGAGTCTTTGAAAATCCTGCAACAAACATTGGTTATCTTCTAGTTTAACGGGTTGGTCTTTAATGCTCTTTAAATTGTTCCATTTCTCCAAAAACGGTGTTTTCGTCTGTTCCAAAAACTTGTTGTAGTCAGTTATCTCTAAGGGTCCGAAATCGGGAAGTTGGGGGATCTGTGAATAACGTGATTCACTTTTTCCCAAAATTTGCATGAATCGTTGCATTTTCTATAAAGGACGGTAAACATTTATATACAATAATTATAATGATTTTATTCATTGTCTTATAAGTACTTCAATAACAAAAACATTAACATTAACTGTCACTATTGGATCATATATCTAAACATAAGTTAGAAACTGAGGTTATGTTGTTATTTATTAACGCATAAACAGTTGTACAAAAACCCAAGTTTTAGTTTCCTTGCAAAAACCTTTTATTTGAGAGTTGTCAGATGTTTCTGTATTAATCCATTTTTATAATAAAGTTTGTCATAATGGACAGCCAAAAGACTTACCATATTATTAAATGACAACTTCATTTACTGTATCCAATGTCAGCGTCAAAGCTGGTATAGACCAGTTTTAAGGTTTTCCAGGGAGACCTAGTGTCATTTCAAATCTATCTATTATTTAATAGGCGAGCAGGTTTTTTGTGACAATCACTGCTCCTAAACCACTGAACCGATTTTCGTGTTTTTGGTGTCATTGGAAAGAGCCTAACGTGAAATTGAGCAGGAACCCTTTTTTATAGAGAAATAATTTGCGAGTGATGCCCTGGGGCCTCTTAAAGTTGAGTTTTTTTTCCCATAAGCTTAACATTGGGAAATAACTATAAGTTTTAAGCAATCAGCTGGATAGAGTAAACAAAGTTAATCAGCTGGCCATTTTGGCTTTGGAACGGAAACACAATATTTATACGGGAATGTCAGTATAATATTACGTTGTGATCGCGAGCGAAGCCGCGACAGGCTACTAGTATTGATAAATTAGCGAGACGTAACATTTTATTTATCTACCATTAGAATTAAATTGCCAAAATTACACAGGTTTTCTGTACCAAAGACTACTCAAAATGGCAATTCCATGAAAATATAAGCGGACCACAAGTACATGCAGGCACATACCAAGATTCATCAAAATCCTATACTCTAAACGAACAATGTCTGTTTGTATGCAAAATTTATCTCGAAATCCAGCGGAAGGATTTTCCTTAAACTTTGGAATTAGGGTTTTTTAGGGGCCAAAAAGCCTATTGGGTAAGGAGTAAATTATTGGCTAAGGAGTATTGAGGTATTGGGAGTAAGGAGGCGCGTAAGTTGGCACACGAGTGGACTATTCACTTTTAACCTATTTTTGTCGGACCACATGTGCTGCTTGTTAGTGAATTTCCTATGGAAAAGTGAACTATTAGCATGACCCGCACGGTGAAACTTAGAAGGGGACCACCATAGAAGTTCATAACGTACCCCCTAAACACGTTTTGAGGGGTCGCTAACAACTTTATATATATGTGTGTTCGCACTCTAGAGGTCGCCATTTTTCACCGATTCACTTGAAATTTGGTAGGAACCTTTCCTTCTGTAAATTGTTGGACCAGTTCGTTGGGAAAAACAATCGGACACTTCTAACCCCCTTTTTTGGGGATATTAATTTTTCAAACTTTGAGTTTATGGGCCAAAAAAGGGTCAGAAAAGCCCCAAATGTAAAATTATTGCATATTCAATTATTATTGTACATAAAAAGCCAAATATGTTAAGCCCTCCCTCATCATTATAGCATAAGTATTTACCAAGTTATTAAAGAACATTTTAACTGTCCAAACACAGTACCGTTGTCTTATGGGGCTTTTACACTGAAAAAGGCTGTTTATCATATGTTGATGCAGTTTTATCACCCCAAATACCCCTATACCAACTTGTTGTCCTGACTATACCTTCTCCTAACCTTGTAATGTACAATATTGCCATCCTAATAGTGAATGTAAATATAACCAGGAGCATCAGAGCAGCCAAAAAATAACATTTTTCAATTTTCCAAAACAATGTTACTAGTGTTGTTTTAAACCCTTTATTAGCGAATTTCCCCTATAGGGAAGAAGCTATTACCGTAGGTCTCTTGGTAAGACTTGCCCGAGACCATGATAACTTTTTGTTTCGAGGTCCCCAGATGACAAAAACAATATTCGTTCAAATTTATATATATATATATATATATATATATATGTGTGTGTGTGTGTGTGTGTGTGTGTGTGTGTGTGTGTGTGTGTGTGTGTGTGTGTGTGTGTGTGTGTGTGTGTGTGTGTGTGTGTGTGTCCGTGAATGCGATTACTTGAGTAAAACACGTCCGATTTCGATGAAATTTGGCTAAAATGTGTAAAGCGACATTCATGACTTTAAGTTCGAAAACCAGAAAAATCGAAATATTGGAAGGAGGGTTTGGGGTTTCAAAATTTTCCAAAAATCGGATTTTTGCATTTTTCACCCCAAAATTTTAAAACACTCAATTTTTGTTTTGACTATTTTATAGAGAATAAAAAAATAATATAGTATTTTGAATCATTAACCTAGGTTAAGTAGTTCCGGAGAAAATAAAAAAAAACGGGTTCATAAAATCTCCCATGTTAATATTATGGGAAAAAGGTTTTTAGTTTTTCCTCAGTCAATATATCTGTAAACTTTACATTTGCTTTTACCAATCAATTCAGCTCTTCAAATCAATCATTTTGGTGTTTGAATTGTGATCCAACCGTTGCAGAGATATTCAAAGTGCTAAAAACAGTACGTTGTCCAATGTTTTCACTATGGAGAATAAATAACATTTGATATCTCGATTATTTATGAATGTATATTGATGAAACTTGGTATGTGGCTTCACCTAGTACTAGTATATTGATATTTACAAAAAAAATTATTTTTTTATCATCCCCGTAGCAGCAAACCTGCATACTTAGCAATAATGTTATTGTTATAGAGAACTAGCTGGTACCCGACGCGTTGCTGCCGCAGAAGAGGCATTGAATTTGTTTTATGTCAAATACTCGTTCATTTTCAATTTGAGCTCGTTCGCTTCGCTCCCTTGCCTCCCGGATTAGCTCGTTCGCTTCGCTCACTCGCCTCCCTTCCGGCTGTTTACAATATTTAAGTTATAGATATCACCTGATAAAATCAAAAGAAATATTTATTTCATAAGATTAACGTTGACACTTAAGTCCAGTGGGGCACAACCCCAATGTCCTAGGACTTCGGTTAATGGCCTTCCCAGGGTTAACTTGTGTTACTATGCGAAATTTCAAAGCAATCGGATGAACGGGAGGGCAGCGCATAACATACGAACGGATAGACGTACAGACGTACAAACATTGATTTTTATATATTAGGTAAGTAAAAATTTATATCTACCTTAATTATGAACATAAATTATTAAAACTTGGTATGTAGCTTCACCTGGTTAAGTTATATTGATAATTGCTTAAAAACACAGTTCTTATCTTTCTTGTTGCAGCAACCCTACATACTCCACCCTAATGTTATTCTTATGGAGAATAAAGAAAATGGTATATATATATCACTTATTTATCATTGTATTTAGATGAAACTTGGTAAGTGGCTTTATGTGGTAGTGAGAAACATATACATGCATTAGAAGTTCGCTGAGTACCCAGGTTTGCTGTGACGGGGGTATTAGATTGTTTTAAAGGTTTTAATGCGGAAGTTCACTTCCCTCGCGTCAGCGTGCTTCGTGCGAACTCGTTTACAATTTGCTTATACTGTCAGATGGTGTTTGTTGATGACGGAACGAAGTGAAGGAATCTATGTATTAGCAGAGACAATGATTCGTTGCCCGTCAGTACGTGGTCGTGTGGTCATGAGGTCGTGTGGTCGTGTGGTCGTGTGGTCCTGTGGTCGTGTGGTCGTGTGGTCGTGTGGTTGTGTGTATTCGGAACGCTATAACGTGAAAACGGCTGCACGTATTGTCTTCAGATTTTATACAACTGTTTTACAGTATATTTCACACTTCCAGTTCAAACACTGAACACATTCGTTAAATGGTTTTTTATTAATTAACATTTAAAAGTTGTAAAATTTCTATAAGGTTGGACAACATTTACTGGTTTTAAAATACGAGATACTAATACAATATTGTTTCGTAATTATAAGACACTGCTAAACAATGGTTCTATTCATATGTTTATTCATTATGTTTATGCTATTAAATATCCCGGCCTAGCAAACCTGCGTACTCAGCTAATTTACAATGTACCTCACTGTATAGGCAACTTACCGTGTTATTTTTTGTTTTTGAAGAATTTGCACCTCTAATTATATAATATAATTAAGAACGATTTATCCTATGACCTAAAATTAACCAAAAGTAGATATTTTCCTACAGAGTCCCCAGGGTTATTTATTTAATATTTTGTGATGAAATTTCGGTTAGCAGCAGAAACTTTCATCAACTATTTCTCAGTTCGGTCATCTCATTACACGAATAATTGAGCGTACTCCTAGTTTACAAATAAATCGCAATACAAACGGTTTTTCTGCATTAAAATTGCTAAGTTTTAATGCAAGTAATTGCCTTTAGAAACTGTCGCAATTTAAATAGAAGGTGCAACTGCAGCAACAGATGGTCATTGAAAATACGATTAAGAAACGCATATGGAAATATGTTTTTAAGACTGAATTACATGCTTAAGTTCTCAAAAAAGTAAAAGTTTGTTTATTTTTGTTTGTGCCAATCTACGTGCCTCTTCCTCTAAAACCTTGACGCCAAGAAGATTCATATTTTGTTAAAAACTTGTTTAATTTTTTGTACATAATTTATTTCTGGTTCAACGTACTTATATTATACACAGAATTGTTAACTAGGAAGGATGGATAGCGTTAATAATAACGTAGTAGGTTCGCCCTAATCGGAGGCACCTTGAGACTATATTGGATAAAAATATGAACTTAATATAAATTGTTTCTTGTTGTATTTTACTACCTGGGTTGAAGGGTTCTAATTTATTGTACTGTTAATAAACATTTCCGTTGGCATTTGAACATCTCTTAATGAGAAGATTTTGTCTTCAGATTTAGTAGCATTTAAGCATAGAACCAAACCTGTTGAACCATTGAACAATATCATTGGTTGAAGCCTTTGAAGCCACGGCAACTAGAACAATCCTCCCTGTCTTAGCTTAACTTTTCCCATTACGTCAGTCCAAACTTGATTATCAAAAAAGTTCATTTGGGATATATATGAATATTTTATGTATATTTATGGCTGCTATGAGATGGTTTAATCCAGTTGTGCGGTCATTGATTTTTCCAGTCAAACATATACTGGTAGATAACATTTCCTATTTTGCAAGTTTAAATCTTTAGCAGATACTTTGCTTCAGTTGGTTTGCTTGAATCCTAACATATAATCAAGATGTTTCGTCATTGTCATGATCAAATATGTCCGATTGATTGGAGATGTTGTAATCTAACAAGACACAATTTCACCTCATCAAACCTTCCTTTCCTGATCCCTCGTATTCCCGTTCTCACCGTATTTCTACAACCACAGACTCGCCCGACAACCGGCCCTAACCGACACCTCTCGGCACTACCGAGCTATCACTTCCGTGTGATGGAACCCTGATATCGTGTCTGATGGATGACAACGGGGATAACTACCTGATTCGAAAGAACAGTTGTCCATGTAATGTAAATTGTGAGGAAATAGTTAACAGTATTGCTTCCTAGAAATTGGATGAATAATGGAACAATTTTCATCTCAGATGAAATGAATTCGATAGAAAATAAACATTTAGATTTTTGTAAATTCAATGTGAAAGAGTTATGAGGTAGTTGGCCCAAATGATATGTTAAACCATACAAAACTATCTCAAAATGGCCAGAATAGTCTTTTTATTTCAGACCATCTGAATGTAAAGAGAAATTACTATGACGTTGGTATCATACTATGTCAAATTTGTACTAATTAATAATATTTTGTGTGTAATATGCGTTTAAATGAATCTACCTGGATTTATAGTGAATTTCCTTTGGAAAGTGAACTATTAGCATGACCCGCACGGTGAAACTTAAGCTCCGGACGCCATAGAAGTTCCTAACATGACCCCCTGAACACGTTTTGGGGGTTCTTTCAAAATTGTATATATATATATATATATATATATATATATATATATTTATATATATATATATATGTTTGCACTCTAGCGGTCGCATTTTTGTCCGATTTACATCAAACTTGGTAGGGACATTCCTTCCTGTAATCAGTTGGACAAGTTCGTTGGGCAAAACAATCGGAAAACTCTAAACCCCTTTTTTGGGGATTAATCTTTCAAATTTCGAGTTTTTGGGCCCGAAAAGGGGCAGAAAAGCCCCGTATGTAAAATTAGTGCATGTAAAAAGGTGGGAATTAGTGAGGCGAAAGTTTTAAGCCCTCTCTCGTCATTCTAGCATACATATTTACCGAGTTATTAAAGAAAATGTGTTTTGACTAAACACAGTACGTTGTCTTATGGGGGTTTTACATTATAAATGCATGTTATTAAGTTGTTGGTGTACTTTTATCATCCCCAGCAACCTTACGCCTCCTTTTAAGCCTGACTGGCCTTCTTCTAACATTATAATGCGCAAAATTGTATTCCCAGCTTTGCTGGTAAATGAAACCAGGAGCATCAGACCAGCCAAAAAATCACTGTTTTCAGATTTCAATTAAATTGGAATAAATGTATGTTTTTACACTGATTTTGAGTTTTAAAAGTTTGTATGCGGAAATTCACTCCCCTCACGTCAGCGTGCTGTGGGCGAACTCGTTAACTGTTACACTATTAAGTACTAAGGTTGAAATGTCATAATTTGTCCTCTTTTATGTTATTGAGTGTAATTGTATTTTACTTCAACATCTTGTTTTATCCATGCCGTAATTTAATTCAAGGGTTATTAACCATCGGCTAAATTATTTTCAAAATGTTGATCAAATAATGTTAATCCATTGCGTATTTTCGTTACAAGTCTTACCTTATAAAATAGTTCCCGTGGATTCATCATCTTAACCAAATAGTAATTAAAACTTCTTAGTTAGTTAAGAAACGAAGCATGTGTCCATTTCTGGATTTTCAAGTTCACATATATTGCAGGTATTCCTATTAAAGTTAGTTCAAGGCTTGTCCGAAAGGGGTCCTCGAGGCACTTGGCATTATCAAGGTCTGCTCTTGAACTCTACCGGCCACCAACACTAATTACTTAGCAGTATAAGTCGCCCTTGCCCCTTATGGCGGTACACAGTCGGTAGTTAAGTTACATGAACTTTTTGTCGCTTTTGTCGGCACAACAGTGAACTTTCAAGCTGTATGTTGAGTGTTTCCTCATTCATTGTTCGCACTGTATGTCTCGGGCAGCAAGTACTTACAGCAAGTAATTATGCAAGTAATTATCGTGATGTAGTGCAAACCTCTAAAAATACAAGGATCTTGAAGCTAAAGTATAAATATGGTTTAAACACATGTATAACGTAACTGACACTGGAGGAAACATATACAGGGTGAGTCAGACCACCCGTCCAGCATGTATAGCGGGAGAACGGTTTGATCTAAAGCCATGAAACAAATTCATTCCAACAAAATGCATATGGGCAATCTATAAAAATATTTTCATTAAAATCGATGTAAAGAATGTTCCAAAACTGAAGGAAAAGTGTTCGAATATCGAAATGTTCTTAAGTAAACATGGGGAAAGTCGTACATCATTATAAAGGTTATGTTAAAATGAACATGTTAGCAAAACCAGAATTCACTTATCTTTATCAGTTTCAAAATGGCGGCAATTTTCGTGTAAAATATTGAAATTTACGGAATGCCCTGTATTTTCTAAACCACTACTCACATCTTTGTCCGATTTAGATTGCTTACTCGTGACAAACTCAGCTTTACTTTGGTATGCTTCATGATAGGCTTTATAACAAAATAAAAAATTTCAACAAAATCACTTTTTTGAAAATGCTTGTATGCCCAAGATACAAAATACCCCCGTCGCAGCAAACCTACGTACTGAGCGAATTTCCAATGCATATATATGTGACTCACTACTATATAGAGCTATTTACCAAGTTTCACAAAAAAATCCATAAATAAGTGATATATAGCATTTTATTTATTCTCCATAAAATAATATTAGGGTTGAGGACGCAGGTTTGCTGCAACGAGGAAGATAAGTAATGTGTTTTTTTTTGCAATTATCAATACAACTGAACCAGGTGAAGCTACATACCAAGTTCTCTTAATGTAGGTTCATAATTAAGGGAGATATACAACTTTACTTATTCTCCATATGAATAACATGGGGGCCGAGTATGCAGGTTTGCTGATACGGGGACTATCACCAAAAAAATTGTTTTTTGTGCTAATATCAATATACCACAACTAGTTGAAGCCACATACCAAGTTTCATCAATATACATTCATAAATAATCGAGATATAGAATTTTATTTATTCTCCATAAGGTTAACATTGGGCAACGTACTGTGTTTAGCACTTTGAATATCTCTGCAACGGTTGGACGTAGAACAACGATTAAAACACCAAAATGTTTGTTTTGTTGAGCTAAACACGTTAATAAATATAAATGTAAAGTTTTTAGTAAAACTATCTGAGAAAAATCTAAAAACCTTTTTCCCATAAGATTAACATGGGACACGTTTTTTTTGGATTTTCTCCGCAACCACTTAACTTAGGTTAATGATTCAAGATACCAAATTATTTGTTTTTTTAAGCTCTATAAAATGGCTATAACCAAAATTAAGTGTTTTTAACATTTTGGGGTCAAATTTGCAAAAAACCGATTTTTGGAAAATTGTAAACCCCCTTCCCATAGTGCGATCAATCTGGTTTTCGAACTTAAAGTCATAAATGCTACTCTCCACATTTGTGGCAAATTTAATCAAAATCGGGTGTTTCTTTCAAAAGTTATCGCGGTAACGGACACACACACACACACACACACACACACACACACACACACACACACACACACACACATATATATATATATATAAATTTGAACGAATGGTGTTTTTGGCATCTGGGGACCTCAAAACGAAAAGTTATCATGGTCTCGGGCTTAAGTCTTACCATGCCACCTACGGTAATAGCTTCTTCCCTATAGGGAAATTCGCTAAAAGTAAAATGTTTGCGTATGTCAAAACTATACCATTAAAAAGGTCTTGTAAAACCTAGTAGCTTTCTAATTTACACCAACCTTGTATCTCTTTTATTTTTTTTGCAATTAGTAAACGACATTATTTTTCCATATGAATAACATTTTAATTTGCATAACGCATTAATTGAATGTGCTTATGGCTTTCAGTGATTATTTTCGTATTGCTTTAAATTTAGTATATTTTCTTTAGTTTACGCGGGCAAAGCTGCAACAAGCAGCTAGTCATAGAATAATAGTGCCTTTTGGGGATTAATGTAATTTGTCTCAGCCTACTTAACCCTGATAGTGATTTAGGCTGAAGATAGGCAGTGATAGTTATGTACTAATGTTTGTTATGGCTGTAAACGAAATTTAATCAGCCATTAGTGAGTTGTATACTCTGAATTGTTGAGCAATTAAAAAACTTTATAGAACAAAATCCGCTATAAATCTCATGACAAATTGTGACAGAACCTGGAAGGCACGGAACATCTATGTTCTTTATTTATTCCAAGGCATTATTTACTAAACTTAATGATATATTACAAGTGCGAATCTTTGTTTATGTTCACAGTTAATTTTTTACATATCCACCCATTATTTTTACACATCCACGCTACACTCAACGGTTCATGGTTCTAGTCACTATTCTGAACCAAATCTTATATTAATTCTTTACGACGTGAGAGTCAATGACGTTTGTCTGTTTTGTTAAAGGTTGTTGCGATTGTTTTGTTTTGTTTTTAAAGTCCGGAAGCCCAATGTTAACAGTTGATTTTACAACATAAGATTTTTTGGATGGTGCGACTGGTGCGACTTACATAAAACATAGTTTAACCCAGTTAATATGAACTTTTTAAGGAAATTACTGCAGCCTTTTATGAGAACAGCGTTTCAAGCAAGTAAAATAAAAAACATTGTTTTCATTAAAGTCCAGGATAGGAAATGATATTATCACAGCATGTTATTACCTACCAATCGAAAACCTTTACCGGCACAGTCCCAGCTTTCAAGGTTTAGATTGCTTCCACACAAAAATATGTGAATATTAAAGTTTAAAAAAATATGAAAAACGAATAAAAATAATGTAAGTTTTTCTTTTAGACAAACTGCCATAAAACTTCACCAGGTTCCAGCAATAAAATCCCAGAAATTAAAATACATATGGGTGACCTAGTTCAGTAAAAACCTTCCTACTATTACCTAACAGTATTGAAATTTAACAAGCGATGAACAATGTAAATGATTTTTCACTTTCCTCATGTCACCTCATTATCATCTTGATAGCGCGGAATGAGTCAAGGAAACCCACCACCAGACACCTCCTCTCGACAAATCATCGCCTCCGCCACACACCTGCGCGAAGGAATCTAGCCGACCCGAATTTCGGCAGTCAAATCTCTGGACACGTGTTACCACTAATTGTGGACGACCTCGAGTTCACTGTCGGCGACTTTCACATCTCAAGGGCCTGAGAGACCTTCCCCTCCCCCCTCAAGGTCAAGTTCACCGGGCGTGGGAGGTTCCGTTCTCTGATTACATTTGTCATTAAGTCTGTAATACCCCTAATCTTAATCTGTTATTTATGACAGTTTGCGATATTTTGGTGCCAATGTTTTTTTGCTTGACCTTGGAGAAACGTTTGTAAGCATAATCGTGTCTAGTACCAATCGTAAAGTGTTCTTGAGGTGTTATTTTCTAAAGACTTTAGAAATGTAACTCTGTTATTAGAGTTTGCTGTTGTAAATTTAGTGGCTTGAAGGGGCCATAGCCCCTAACTTTGCACTAATTCTCCGCCTCATCTGATTTGTTTACTATTTAAAAGCTATAGTAGGTTTAGGAGGCAAATAAAAAGCTTACTAATTGATAAGGCCTTTTATAGTGTGAAATATTTTGTAACCGATAGAAAAGCGCATTCTTGTTGTACAAGGTAGAATAATTAATTGGTTTTTATGTACCTATTGCCCGTTGTAACAACAGATTTTATTTTATGATTTGTAACCATGACTTGGCGTATACATTGTAATATTTGTCAACATGCTAAATAAAGAACTTGAACTTGACATAAAGGGTGTTTCAGATTTACCTACCAATATTTTAGGATAATATTGTACACATAAAACATGCAAAAAATTTCCTATAAACATATATCCTAAAACGTATAGTTTTCCGTCTATCTGTCTGTAAGTGTTTTGTACATAATTTAACATAACTTTTTAACCAATGAAGGTATCAACTTCAAACTAGTTCGTGTATTAAAACTTATAAGACCTACTTTAGTATGGAATATTAAGTTTTTAACTTATACCATTTCAAAATGGCGGCCAGTTTTGTTTTTCAAAGCTAAATATCTTAAAAACGTAATATTTATGAAAAACAAACGTAATAATCAAAATGTTGTTTTAGTTCAGAAATGGCCAAAAAACATGTTTTAAGTTGTGAAAATTACAATTTCTCACTTATTAAAAATTATATAGTATTCTGCTTTGAGTGTATTAACTATCTTTATACCAAACCTCTCCATTAGAACAATAGTAGGTGCGACATGGTAAACTTATCTTTATATGCCAGTGAGGAATATATAAGACAACATCAAGATCTTTGTATTGGGAAAACATCTATTTTGATTCTGGTACACTACCTACTTTTCTATCAAATTTCAGCTTTATCGGTACAGTCGTTGGTGTGTGATGATTGACATGGCTATATCAAAGGCCAGTAGGGCAAAGCCTTAAGTATAATATTGATAGGCGTAAACCTGTTTCTGCCTTGAGCTATCAGCTATCTTTATACTGAATTTCATCTCCGTCAGTCCAGTAGTATAATGGTTGAATAAGATTTTTGAAGGTCAGAAGGCAGAGCCCTAAAACAATTGCAAAACGGAAATTAAATAGGCTAATGACTTACTCTCATATATTATAAGTTGCGTTGAACCAATATGCAGCTCAAAAGAATCACTAATGCTCATAGGATTGTATTAAGATTCCAGTGGGGCCCTGATATTTGGGCCTTCAGTTATTGGTTGGAAACCTTTGTGAAAATTTCAAAGCAATCGGATGGATGAGTGACTGTAAGCGCTACTATGGTGCTACTGTGGTACAGGAGCGCATAAACTAACAGACAATGATTATTACATATAGAAATTCAAATCATAAACGATTTAAACGATAAATAATAAAATTACGTTATAATAATTTAAAACAGAAGATTTTGTAACAACCAGCATTAAAGGCTTCGAAAGTATTGATTTAACCGTTGTGAAACTTAAGTGCGTGTTGGTTAAGTCGTTACACGTCTAGGAAATAGAAGAGGCGTGAAATGTTAGGCAAGTTGAACAGTGTTCAACTAAAGATTGAAAGCTCTACAATTAACCCCTAACAAATGTATACATTTACCCACTTAGCAAATTTATTATTCCTGTAAAATTACAATAGACAAAATTGTTTAAATTGTCTAATTAATGGTAGAAATCCTGATTTTCTACACAGATTTGTTGTTTAGCTATTAAATCTTAAAATTGATAAATAATTCAAACAAAAAAAATCATTATTTCATTCATTGTTTGAAATTCAACCAAAAATTATTCTATAAATATTCGTTGTTGGACCGTAAAAAGGGCGGGTTTAAAAACTACTGGAATATTTTTCGTTAGTAAATAAATATACTTAAAAGCTTAAAATTCTTTAAATACGATCCGCTAATTTTGAAATGCATTTAATCAAATGGGATACAATATTCCAACAGATTGCATGTTAAAATATTCATTAGAATTCCCAGATGGTTAAAAATTAAGAAAGTAACCGAAATGGCTAATTGGCCTTAAAAGTTTCAATGTATATCTATGGCAGACGAAGATGTTATTTGTTCAGCTGATTACATAAACATACTAGCTGATGTACCCGTTCTTTGCACAGGTGTTTTCTTTACCTGTACTATAGCCAATGAAATTTGCATTTTAGTCAGCTTGAAACAGCTGTTCTTGCTTCTGCTCTTTAAGCTGTTAAATGGAAGTGCATGTCCTCAGCTGTTCGCATTACAGTTTCTGAATGTTTATTTTCTTCTGAAATGTAAACATTGAAACTTAGGACGTTCACGGGGCGTAGCCCGAGGGGGTTTTAAGGAACTGAATAGGCCTATGTGCTGCATGGGTTCAAGATCTACATTTGTGTAAAGTTTCAGCCCAATCGGTTCAGTAGTTTTTGCGTTTACCCGGAACATCAGACAGACAGACAGACAGACAGAAACCACCTCTTCTTTATAATATTATACATTATGTATGTATGCTAGTCATAAAAGTTCGGTAAAAGAATAATAATATAATAATAATAATAATAATAATAATCGGTAAAAGAATACAGCACAAACAAATTATTTCGCTCTTCATGAATTCACAGTACCGGTGTAACTGGGATTGTCAGTCCTAACTAATAATATTTTCAAAAGAAATACTAGGGGAAAACTGATTTAAATAGATTATAAAGTAGTTTAAATCAGTAGTAGAACACTAAAAATTATTATACTCTGAAGCTGAATGATTATCTTCTAAGCTTATCAATGAATTCCAAATTTACCGTCTAAATCCTATTTAACATATATATAGCCATTATGATGACAAGTCCTCGCTAATCTTACCAGTGTAAGAAAGACTTTTACGTCTGCATTCAAAATAGCCCAAAAAGGAGATTTATTGCTCTAGTTTAAACTTTGCCGTTAGATTAAGTTATATATATTGAATAAGATCCAGATTTGCATCAAGTTAAATTCTGTTTCTAAAATATTTAAGCTAAATTTCATTACATTTTAAAAGTTTGTCAACAGGCAAACAAATATAAAAAGTATTATTATACATTCATGATGTTCTTTTTATAACCAAAATAGAAATATAGTCTACATATTTACCAACATTTTATTGTATTTCGTCTGCTAACATACAAGCTATCTAAAGATAGACTAATAAATACCCCCATCACAGCAAACCTGCGTACCCAGCGAATGTTCAATGCATATCTGTCTTAATACCACATGGAACCACTTTCATAAAAGTTTCATAAAATTAGGAGTAAGCTCAAATATTCGCGTAATGGGACGACCGAACTCAGAAATGGTAGATGAAATTGTCTGCTGTTAACGTAAGTTCTAACCGAAATTTCATCACATAATATAAAATAAATAGTCTTGATCTTGGGGACTCAGTAGGAAAATACCTACTTTTATTTTGGTTAATTTTAGGTCATGTGATAAATCGTTCTTAATTATATTTGACGTAAAAATTCTTCAAAAAAATAACACATTAAGTTGCCTATGCAGTGGGGTGTATATTTTTAAATTGGTTTACTTTTTAGCCGAGTACACATGTTTGCTATGACGGATGTATCTAAATATCAGTACCTGGGGGGCCGAGCTTTGCTCGAAGAAAGCCAGTCAGTTTGTTTAGATGACTTGGAGTAATAATTCACCACTTCCCCCTACTGATAATCATATTTGAATAACTCATTTGCCTCTTTCTATATTTTTAAGGTCACTCCAGTTGTTATTTATAGCTCAATGTTCCTTTGATTTATTTTACTACTCTAGTTATGTAATCTTCACTCAAGTCTTTTAATCTCTGCTCTCAGGAAAACACATGTTATAATCATATACAACATGAGTATTACTTTGACAGTTCCCTGGTTGATTATGAACAGCTGTTGCAATTCTTTTGTTTTGATTTGAAACTACATAAGCCCAATGTTAATTTTTTCAACTTTTCATTTTAGTTTTTTTTTACATTATTTGATTTTTCCTGGGGATGAGGCCTGTCTAGAACTTTTTTTATCCCAGAAATTAGTTATTTCGAATATTTGAAGGAAATCGTTAGAGCCGTTTTTGAGATCCGTGTCGCAAGCAAGCAAGCAAGCAAGCAAGCAAGCAATCAAGCAAGCAAGCAAACCTTATTCATATTGGAGTATAGGATAAACTGGCAAAAGAAAATAGGTGGTTGAAATAAATACGAAATAAATGGCTGCTGCAATCTAGCGGATAAACTATTAACTTACTCACATTTCTCAAGTTATAGGAGGGCGTTATTTTTATTTGTAAAAACTGGTATTATTTTTTAATCTAAAAGTTCCAAAACACTTTGATAAATTTAATTAACTTATGTTAAACGGAGAGTATTTATTTATTTAATCATAAAACATATAAATACTGTAGAACAATTTTTTAGAAGTTTCTTGAAATTACGAAACAATATTTTATTAGTATATCTCGAACTTTACAAACTAGTAATTTTTGCCCAATGCTTTACCTTATGGAAATTGTACAACTTTTAAATGTAAATTAATAAATACCCCCTTTGCAGCAAACCTGCGTACTCAGTGAATTTCCAATGCATATATACATGTCCTAATACCGCAAAAAGTTAATCTTACTAAGTTCACAAATAAGCGATATATAAAATTTTAATTATTCTCCATAAGAATAACATGGGAGCTGAGTACGCAGGTTTGCTGCAACAAGGGACACAAAATATAGGTTTTTATGCAAATATAAATATAACTCAACTAGGTAAAGCCATATACCAAGTTCCATTAATATACATTCATAAATAAGCGATACATGCCAATTTAATTATTCTCCTTAAGAATAACATGGTAGCTGAGTACGTAGGTTTGCTGCAAAAAGGGACTAAAATTATGGGTTTTTATGCAAATATGGACATAAATAAACTAGGTAAAGTCACATACGAAGTTTTATTAATTTATGTTCATAATTAAGGGATACATAATATTTTTTTATTCTCCATTAGCAGACTTATTCTGGGCTGACTGGGCTGAGTAAACAGGTTTGCTGCTACAGGAACTATATCGGTAAACTTTTTTTGCGTAAATAACAATATACCACATCCAAGTATGTACCAAGTTTGGTCGGTATACATTCATAAATAAGCGATATATAAAATTAATCCTATTCTCCATAACAATAACATTGGACAGTAGGGGGCATTGGATGGTTCAAAACCAGCACAGGCGAAGTGAGGACGCGAGGACGCGAGGACGCCCCCCCCCCGATGACCTTGACCTTGACCCCCAAGGTCACCCTCGAGGGCACGCCCGAGGGCCCCCCCCCATGACGTCATCCCCCCCCATGACGTCCCCCCCCCCCGTTTGCAACATTTTTCATGATGAGGAAAAACTTTCAAAAATTAATAACTAGCCTATTTACTCACCGATTCCCACGGGACTTTTTCCAGAATGTAGGCCTATCCCAGAGGAAGCGAATGACGTAAGAACCCCATAGATCCGCCATTAAACAAGGCCGCTATTAATTTTTAAACGCGTTTTCCTTATGGGATCTCAGCTGTTTACCGACCGATTTTGATGAAATTTCACCACATGTAGGGCGGCGGCCTAAGTAAACCATCCCTTAAAGAAAATTGAGAATCCACCGTTAAACAGGCCCGCTATTAATTTTTAAACGCGTTTTCCTCATGAGATCTTGGCTGTTTACTCATCAGCGGTCTTCCAGACCCATCATGATGGTTCAAAACCAGCAAAGGCGCGGTGAGGATGCAAGCCCCCCCCGCGGAGTCACGTGTCAAGGCGCGTGCTAGGGCCTACGTGACCGCCCGGGGTTGTTTACTCATTAGCGACTTTCCCTCACTCCTCCGGCGAGGCCTCCTCCCGACCGGAGTGTTATTTATAAGCGCGTCCTCGAGGGTTTCATCAGTTTGTCTTTGGAGCTCTTACTGCGCGAACGAAGTATTGCCGTCTCCGAGATACACTTTACAACCTGTGCTTGTGCGACTGTGTGGAGTTTTCTCTTTGGATATCTTAAAATGTAAGTAACATTTAATTTATCTTTTCATCAGCCGATTTACCAATGCTCTAAATCCCAATTAGCTAAAATTAATATTTAATATTTTATATATCACAGTGGAAAATAAAATTTGGCTTTGCTTAGTAGAATTATAGACGAGATTAAAATCGCCATGTGCGAGCGAAACAAAGATAAAGACGTGTAACAGTGTTAGGAATGTCATAGGAGCTATTCTTGTAATTTATTTCTGTCTACTATTAGAAGGGTACTGTTACCAAGCCCCGATGTACTGTATAGATACCCGATGTTGCAGATGGCTGTTCCTCGTATGTGTGAGGTCTGCGGTCGCTTCTTCGCTGGAACCCTGGCTCGTCACACGGCAGCCGCTCACAGGGACCGCCATTTCGACTGCAACGTCTGCGGGCGACGCTTCGGGCGAAGCGACAACCTGCGACGCCACCTCGCAGCAGTTCATCCTCCCACTCCTCACAATCAAGCGCCAGGTATGGTTTTAGGTTAAATAGGAAACCACCAGTAGATTTGTTAAGCACTTCTCCAATATCCTCATACACAGTTCCTCACCCTTGTATTACTGGACTCAAACTGGTGATTGAGATAAGGAAGAGGTCACCAGTCCTCTATGCAGTTCCTCACGATCAAGCGTTAGGCACGGTTTTTACGTTAAACAAGAAACCAGTACTAATGACTTGTTTTCGAGAGTAAACGGCTTTAGCCGAGTAAACAGATTCAAGTAGTAAACAAGGGGCTGCCAGCCTCCGTTCAGTTCCTCACCCTTGTATTACTGGACTCAAACTGGTGATTGAGATGAGGAAGAGGTCGCCAGTCCTCTATGCAGTTCCTCACGATCAAGCGTTAGGCACGGTTTTTACGTTAAAAAGGAAACCAGTACTAATGGCTTGTTTTCGAGAGTAAACGGCTTTAGCCGAGTAAACAGATTCAAGTAGTAAACAAGGGGCTGTCAGCCTCCGTTCAGTTCCTCACCCTTGTATTACTGGGCTCAAACTGACGTTCGAGAGGAGGAAGAGGTCGCCAGGCCTCTATGCAATTCCTCACCCTTGTATATATTGGGCTCAAACTGGCGAACGAGGTGAGGAAGAGGTCGCCAGTTCCTCACCCTCGTGTTTATCGAGGTAACTAATAGAACTTGTTTTTCCTGTTCGCAGGCCGTCCATGCCCGTTATGCTCCGTCGCCCTGGCGAGCCCCGAGGATCTTCACCACCACATGGAAGCGGTCCACGGTGCGATCCCGTCAGCTTCGACCTCCTCCACCGCAACACCACCCCTCAGAGACCCACGGCCCGAGTGCGACGCGTGCGGGCGACGATTCGACCGCGAGGACCTGCTCCGGCGCCACGTGCAGCTGGTGCACGCCAACGGGGTCCGCTGTCCCGAGTGCGGCGCCCTTTTCCGCAGGGCCGCGTACCTCCAGCAGCACGTGGCAAGCGCTCACCGCGGCATGAGGTTCGCGTGCGCCTACTGCGACCGAGGCTTCACCCGGCGCTACAACCGGGACCAGCACGAGGCCCACAACTGCCCCATCGTGAGGAACCTCGTTGTGGACGAGATGCCGCACCTACCCGTCCTGTCACCCGAGCCCCGGCCCGGCCGCGAGCCCCAGCCTGGACCCAGCCGCGAGCCCCAGCCTGGACCCGGCCGCGAGCCCCAGCCTGGACCCAGCCGCGAGCCCCAGCCTGGACCCAGCCGCGAGCCCCAGCCCGGACCCAGCCGCGAGCCCTAGCCCGGACCAAGCACGGCACCTGATGGGATGGTGGGTGGCGGACTACCCACGTTCCGCACCATTCAACGGGGTTTCCGCGGACGCCTCCTGACCTTCGGCCTGTCCCGGCCCATGGAGGACTTCTTGACCGTGGAGGACGCGCTGGTGCTGCTGTTCGACAGCGTCCTGGAACTGTTGGCTGACGTCAGGACCCGACACCCAAACACCAAGGTCAACATGTTCCTGGAGTGTGAATTCGCCAACGTTCACGGAGCCACCTGTCTGCGGGCCTTCAAGACGAAGAACGTGCCTCTCACCGCCGCGTCCAACTTGGAGGACTTCCTGTCAGCGTCCTTCCACAAGCTGGAGGAAGAGAAGGAGCAGTGCCTGCTAGTGGGCAGCGGGTGGAGCTATCTCCGGATACGCGACCTGGAGATTCGCGTCAATCTCTACACCCCGTTGGGAGAACGCGGAGCCCGGTTCGTCCAGCTTCCCAAGACCATCTGCGAGACGCGCGCCGTCATCAACGTGCACAACCTCGATGACATGTGCTTCGCGTATGCCATCCTAGCCAAGTTCGTCACGCAACACCCGGAGAGGCCCACATCGTACACACCGGACGTCATGGCACGCTACGACTGGGTCGGCCTACGCTTCCCCGTAGCCGTGAAGGACATCAAAGTCTTTGAGAGGAGGAACCCCATCAGCGTCAATGTGTACGGGATCGAGCGCGCCATGGTGGGGAGACGCCCCGACGGATCGCCAAAGTTCCAGGACCGCGTGTTCCCGCTGAAGATCTGCAAGCGGGAGTTGGAGGATCACCGGGACTTGCTGTACGTGACCACCGGCGGGGACAGTCACTACGCCTACATCACAAACATGAGTAGGCTTGTGCGACACCAGCTGACGTCCCACGTCAACGCCATCCACGTGTGTAAGCGATGCTTCGCTTACTTTGACAACCGGCCTAACAAGCTGCAGCTGTCCGGTGCCGAGCGCCTGGAGGAGCACATGCGATACTGCACCGCCAAGGCCCCCCTCCGCTTGGACTTGCCGAAGAAGCAGCAGATCCGCTTCACCCACCCCGAGTACACTCGGCGCGAGCGCTTTTGCGTTTATGCCGACTTCGAGTGTGCTCTGCAACCCGTCGCCGCTGACCCTGCGGAAGCACCGCCCGGCACGAGGCCCCTGCAACTGCACGTCCCGTACGCCTTTGCCTACCAGATCGTGGACTCGCTCGGTTTGGAGGAGTTTGAGCCCCGCGTCTACTTCGGGGCTGACGCGTCCAAGGTCTTCATGGAGAGGCTGAAGATGGACGTGCTGGCGCTGTGGGAGTTCCTATTCAGCATGAGAGCTCTGCACCCTTCTCTGACCCGGCAGGAGATGGACGAGTACCTGGCAGCGACTCACTGCTACCTCTGCGGGAAGGAGTTCACGGACCAGGACGTTAAGGTGCGGGACCACAATCACGCCCCACCCTACGAGTTCCGAGGAGCCGCACACCGCTCGTGCAACCTCAGGTACCGGGAGCAGCGACACATCAACTGCTACTTCCACAACCTATCCAACTACGACGCCCACTTCGTAGTGCGCGAGCTGGCCATCGACCCCGGTGACGTGGACGTGTTGGCCCACACGGAGGAGCGGTACATCGCTTTTACCAAGCGATTCCACTTTGGTCAGCCTGGGGACAACCAACGTCAGAGCAGTTTCGCGGTGCGCTTCCTAGACACCTACAGGTTCCTGCCCATGAGCCTGGCCAACCTGGCGGCAGGACTTCCCACGGACAGGATGCGTGAGACGAGGAAGCGCTTCCCCGACGACCGGCTGTTCGACCTGGTGCGTAGGAAGGGCGTGTTCCCCTACGACTTCGTGACGTCCTACGACACACTGTACAGGACCAGGGAGCTACCGCCCAAGGAGGCGTTCAGGAACTCCATGACCCTGGAGGACATCAAGGACGAGGAGTACGAGCACGCCCTCAACGTGTGGCGAGCCTTTGAGTGTCAGCACCTCAAGGACTACGCGGACAAGTACCTGCGATGCGACATCGCCCTGCTCACCGATGTCTTTGAGCAGTTCCGCGACACCTCGCTGGCAGAGTACGGGCTGGACCCCGCCCACTATTACACCCTGCCGTCCTACGCCTGGGACGTAATGCTCAAGACCTGCGGTGTGGAGCTGGACACGCTGCAGGACTTTGACATGTACCTGTTCGTGGAGCAGGGGATCCGGGGAGGGATCTCACAGGCCATCACCCGCTACGCCAAGGCCAACCACGACAGGTGCCCGGACTACCACCCGGACGAGCCCACGCGCTTCCTCCTGTACCTGGATGCCAACAACCTCTACGGCTGGGCCATGTCCCAGTGCCTGCCGACCGGAGACTTCGAGTGGCTCAGCCGTGAGGAAATCCAGGCGTTGGACGTCGCGGCACTGGACGCAGAGGCTGATCGAGGCTACATCTTGGAGGTGGACCTCCACTACCCCGCGCGCCTACACGACCTGCACAAGGACCTTCCCTACTGCTGCGAGACGAAGCGCCCGCCAACAGGGAAGTTCCCCAAACTGTTGACGACCCTGGACGACAAGACGCACTACATCTGTCACTACAGGGTCTTACAGCAGGCGCTGCAAAACGGATTGGAGCTGGTCGCGGTGCATCGGGCGATCTCGTTTCGCCAGTCGCGGTGGTTGGAACCGTACATCCTGATGAACACGGAGCTGCGGAAGAAGGCCAAGACCAAGTTTGAACAGGACTTCTTCAAGCTCATGAACAACGCGGACTTTGGCAAGACCATCGAGAATGTACGGAAGCGCCTCAACGTGAAGCTGGTGTGCACCCCGGAGAAGTTTTCCAAGTACGTCGCCAGATCCAACTTCCTGGACCGGACGTACTACACGGAGGACGTGGCCCTGGTGCATCTGTCCAAGGTCAACATCGTGTTGGACAAGCCCGTCTACGTAGGCATGACAGTCCTGGAGCTGAGCAAGTGGCTCATGTACGAGTTCCTGCGCAAGATGAAGGAGCGCTACGGTGACCGCCTCACCGTGGACTACATGGACACGGACAGCTACGTCTTTGACATCGTGTCCCAGGACGTCTACGCCGAGATGAAGGAACACCTGGACGACTTCGACACCAGCGGCTATCCGAGGTCCCACCCCTGCTACAGCCCCGTCAACGCCAAGGTCATTGGAAAGTTTAAGGACGAGTGTAACGGCCTGTCCTTATTCGAGTACCTCGGCCTGCGGTCCAAGCTGTACTTTATGGACATCGAGGACGCAGCGACAGGCGGCAGCAAGGCTCTCAAGCGGGCCAAGGGGGTGGCGAAGGGCGTTGTCAAGAACGTCCTCACCCCCGACGACTACAGAGAGTGCCTGTTTGAGGGGGTCCAAAAGCGCACCACCAACGTCCGCTTCCAGTCCCACTTACACCGGGTCTACACCGTGGAAGTGGACAAGCTGAGCCTCAGCCCGACTGATGACAAGCGGTGTGTCCTCCCCGACGGCATCCACACTCTGCCGTGGGGACACAAAGACGTCCCGCCGCTACCAGCCAGGAGAGGAGATCGACGGATGGAGGTGGATGGTGAGGAGGAGGAGGGGCAGCCCCAGGATGAAGACGAGGAAGAGGAATTCCCAGTTTAGTTTTAATATTAATTTTAAGAAAAATTTGTAAATAGTATTTGTAAGAAAATATAATAGCTTTATGTACAGCACGAACCTGAGTTGTTTATTTCCTCCCCTTTGCTCACTCAAAAGCCGGTAGGCTCAGAAAAACTAAAGTGAAAGGCGTTATGGACCGTTTGGCCCGAGCCGTGCAGCTTAAAAAGCCCCCGCCAACCGGGAGCGATTGGCGGCGCGTGTCGGGGACGGCCCTGAAGGAGTTGCCCAGGAAGGAGTTGCTAAGTGGTTTGCTGACGCTCGAGGTTGCACCCTCGAATTACTCAGCGGTTTGCTGATGTCCGAGGGGTCTCGTGACGCGCCCTCTTTGGCGACCTTCACTGCCGCTTGGCGGGGGCTCAGCCAGTGACACGCGCCGCTGGTATATAAACCTGAGGTCCAGCCCCGCTGCCTCAGTTTTGCTAATTTTTTAAATTTAGTAAGGAGAAAGGAGAAATGAAAACACAAGCTTTATCATTATGAGGCATGTATTGTACAGTAATAAGGTTACATACACATACTACAAAAACCTTACAAATTAGTTTTAAGCGAATATGGAGTGGAAGAGTCTGCGGACGAGAGCGTCGTTGGCGGCGGGAGCGGCAGGGTCGAAGAGCTGGACGTAGTCGCTGAGTGACGTGCGGAGAACAGCCCGGCAGTACAGGTAAGTGAGGCAGTAGTAGCCGCAAACAGAAGTATCGTAGCCCTGGAGCCGATACCTGTTGTAGACGTAGTGGCGGTGATGAGGATTGCGCCTCAGGAACATTTGAAAGTCGGCCTGGTATGGCGGCCTTCCGTAGCTGTCCAGGTACTCGAGTCTGTCCTCTTCCGAGCAGTAAAACGCCACCCAGTGTTCGCCTCCCTCGGTGTGTGCTACCGTGTTGGACACGATGGCGGTGAGAGGCTTGACCGGCACGTCCGGTAGTTGGTCAGAGGCGTAGACCGCAACGTTCCTCAGTCCGGGGATCCTCGCCAGGCATTCTCTGATCTGGACGGTATTCATCGTGGGCGGAAGCAGCACAGGCAGCTCGAGGTGGACGGGTCCAGTGTGTCGTTAGCCACGAGCCAGTCCCGCAATACTATGCAGTTATGAAGGGCGCAACGGTTGTGGGAGCTCTTATGGTGGCGACAGCGCAGGGTCCGGTAGGTGGGTGGACCGTTGAGCGACCCGCAGCCCAGATCCTCCATGTCCTGAGCGGTGGTGGCGGCGGGCTCGGTTATGAGGTGGCGTTGTACAAAGTCCCTCTTCTGCGATCCTTTGACGTATACCAGGGGACGGTGGATGAGGCAGGAGCGCAGCTTGTCCAGCAGGGCGACGTACGCGATGTCCCCCTGGTCCCACTCCAAGCCGTGGCAGTGGCGAGTGACCCAGACGCTCTCGCGCTGTTTCTCGGAAGTCAGGAGGTCCTTACTGAAGGGTGGGCGGGCGATGTGATGTAGGAGCAGCGTGCCGGTAGTCACGTCCACCACGCAAACCTCTTTCAGTAGAAAGTCATTATCACTGTCTTTAAAACACTGCATATCCATCACCACGCTTCCGTGATGACAGCGCGCTGGCGGTTGCTCGATGTAGATCGGTGGCGGTACGTCCATCCCGTACGGCTGACTGAACTCGACTGAGCGCTGGCGGGAGCGCGCCTAGCGGGATAACCTTGGGTGCGCGCGCCGCCATCACCTAACGGTCCACGGTGACCTTGAGCGCGCGCGGCAACTCGTTTACCCGCCAAAGTCGACTGTGACGTTGCGATGACGGTCCACCTCCACGACGTTGTCCAACTCGGCATACACTATACAGTTGAACGCCTCCGCCAAGGCTTCGGAGAACCCAATCTCTATGCGCAGGTTACCGTTGCGCACCAGGTTCCAGTGGCTGGATTGAGAGGCCGCCATATCGGGCGTCAGATCAAACGCCATCAGGCAGTATCCATAGGGGTATTCGTTGCGACTGACTTCGTTACCACAGTCTGAGAAATTGATGCCGGTGCCAGTGTACAGCGTGTGGTAGGCGAGCACGCACAACTCATGACCGAACGTGTAATCCGGTTGAAGCGGCTTACATGGTACTTGCTCACCATCTATGTACAGCGCGAAGAAGTTCACGTGGCTGTGGGTGAAGTTGAACGGGTTCTTCTTGTAGTCCCCGTTGAACGCCTGATTGCTGACCAGGCCAACTATAATGCGTTTCGGCAGTTGACCCAGAAACACACTGTCCAGAGTCTTGCTGCTGATACCGGAGGGTAGTGTGAAGGATTTGACTTCCACGCGCGTAATGGGATATTTGGCTGTGCCCGACTCCAGCGTCCTGCTGTGAGCCAACAGCACGCTCGGGTTGATCTTACAGCGGCGCATAAACAGGTTGACTTCGGCGATGTCCACTTTGTAGTCTGTCACGGTTTTGGACATGATGGAGAATGAGTTCTTTGACCTGATCAGGCGAAAGCGCATCTCCACGCCGTTTAACATGAACTTCTCCTGGTTGCATAGGTCAACGTGCAGATGTCCGACCATGTCCGCGTACCGGCTGGCCTTGACAAACTCCCTCCGGTTCTTGAGCCCGGCATTATCCTCCTCAGTATTGTCCATGTACCCGGCATAGTCCTCGTAGAACAACTCCGCGGTGAGGTGCGATGTCTTGGCATCACCGCCATAGGACAACAGGTTCTCCAGGTAGGCGCGATAGGCGTACGTGTTGTTCTGAGGAGACACCAGTTTGTTGTTCAGGTACAGGTCCACTTGACTGAACAGCGAATGCAGCCAGTTGTTAATCGGACCCACCTCTTTTATCGCTTGATCACCCGTTACAGCGCCTCCACTAGCCGTTCTAATGGTAGCCTTCACATGCAGTAGCGTCTGTGACAGATCCGTGTACTCGTCCCCATGACCCGGAACTATGAACTCAACGGGTGAGTCGTCTGTCAGGGAGGAGATGGGCTTGTACTGCACCCATTTACCGCTCTCTATACTGGTCTGCGTGGGCGGTAGCGAGAACAGGTCCAACTCGGTCTTGACACACTCGCACGACTTCTGATGTAGAAACGCCATTATCCAAAAATGTCCTTCACGGTACTCTCACTCTTCTTGCTTCTCCTCTTCTTAGCGACACGTTTTGCGGGCTTCCTCTTGGGCGCAGCGCTCTTCTTCCTCGCTCCGAGGAGTTTCGCCAGAGACTGAGGAGTAACCTGCTGTACACGCCTCCTCTTATAGGCGCCACCACCGCTCAGCACGCGATCCAGTTTTTCATCGGCCCTGCGTTTCAGCGACCCGGTAAACTGTCTGAGCCGGGTGTTGGCCGCGACTCGGGGGTCGGCTGTGCCCGCCGCCACGTCGCCCAAGAAGCCCACACCGGACCTCAGCGCCTCCTTGCCCAGCGCCGATGCGCCGGATCTGATCAAAGGGACCACTGTACGCATCAGCCCGCCTAGGAAACTGCCGATGCCGTGTCCGCGTTGGAAAGCGGCTCCTCTGAATACGGAGGATACGCCATGGCCCGCCTGCTGGTGGCGGTAATACGCCAGATAGGGATCGCTCGGATTCATTGCCGCTGCCTCTCTTTCCTGAAATGAAGCTTCATGCACGTAGTCCCGAAGTGGAATGGCAAGTGTCGCCCTTGGTTGTCCCTTAAATCGATTTCCACGCTCTCGAATGAGGTTTTAATCACCGGCACGTAGTGCGGGTCTATTATATACACTGTCGTGTTGGCACCGTACGTGTAATTCCTGATGTCGATGTTGAGGATCTTCAGTAGTGGCGCCACAGCGTCGCCCACCAGTTGGGGTTCCACCAGGTCGCAATACACGTACATGTGTGATGGCAGACCGGCGAAGAGGTTAGCCGGCCTCACGGACCTGTGACGCTTGACGATATCCGTATCCACCTCGTAGCCAAACTGTAGCGCCAAACTGGGGCTCAGTTTGAGGCTCTGAACGGCTGAAGACGTCGACATCAATTCCACCCTGGAGGACCTCTCGTCATACGAGAAGGCGCACAGGTTACTCTTCATTTGAGGGTGGTTGTTGATTGCGTGCACGAGTTCCTCGGTACTACTGTAATTGCCCGGCTCCACTTTGATTAACAACTTGTCCACCACGGCCAACCCGCCTTTCGAGTCCCTCATTCCCAGCACTAGTTTGATGTAGGTTCCCTCACCGACGGTCAGAAAAGAGAAGGGGTAGTGCGCCTCCGCCAGAGCGACCTCCCACTCGCCGTCTGACAGATCAACGGTCGAGGGTAGATGGGTCGTGTAGTTTGTCACCATGTTGTTGGGATAGTAATTCATTGAACTGTTACTGGGCAACGTCAGGTAAAACTGGTCGTGCCTCGTCATCGCAGCTGTTGCACGTCCGCTGCGGGTACCCACGAATTGAAGTCCTCTCCGTAACCGGGTCACTTGACTAGGTAGCGCTTACTGGAGCCTCGCCCTTTAGTGTCCAGTATTTTATCTATTTGATACAGGCGATCCGGGGCGATCGTCACCTTTTGCATCTCGTGCTCGTAGAAGCGCCCTTCCAGCGGCGTCCCGTTCAGGTCGCGCAACACGTACAATGGTAGAGGATGCGACCCGTATACGTGGTCCACCACGAACAGCTCCTTACTCCAGTTGGTCTCATAACCTTTGGCGAACTTGCCCTTCTCCTTGGCTATGCGCACCGTGTCACCAGGCTCGAACCTGGGCTTGTGTCGCCGGATCGCCTTTCCATACATGTGACGCCACACCTTGTACACCGTTTGACCATCGCCGCTGTCCGCGTCCACGGGTCGTAGGCCACCCAGGCTCTTGTGCGGGCTGCGGTTGTAGGCGTCTACAAGCCTGTCCAACACGTCCACGTAGCGATACGTGTTTTTGTAGGTCAGGTAGCGCCACATGCGGTTCTTGAGCGTGCGGTTGACTCGCTCCACCACCGCCGCCTTCACGTCGGGGTTCTGCGTGGTGAAGTAGTTTACACCGTGACTCTTGAACACTCGCTTGGTCGCGGCCCCGGTGAACTCCGTCCCCTTGTCGGTCTGTAGGCAGCGGGGAGTCGCCTCAGCGAATATTCCCTCGAACGCAGCAGCCACCTCAGGCCCGCTTTTCCTCTTCAGTGGTACCGCGAACAGCCGCTTACTGAATACGTCTATCACAGTCAGCAGGTAGTTGACCCCGTCGTTGTACCGGCTCAGGCCGCGCATGTCGTTCAGGTCCGCCTGCCACAGCTCCCGGGGCCCGAACACGGCGTAGCGGTTGCGGGGAAACCGCTTGCGCGCAGGCTTGTGCAGCGTGTAGGTGTCCTGGGCGCGCAGCCAGTCGGCTACCCGACGTTTCGGTAGGCGCGCGGCTCTGGCCAGGGCGGCCACCCCGCCGAGGGAACCGGGCTGGCTCGGGTCGTAGTACAGCTTCTCCATTACGGTGAGAACTGCTCCCAGTTGTCCAATGACGATTCCTGGTCGGGTTCCTCGGTTATTATCCTTCTCCTGGCCGCTGGGGGCCGCGGTCTCAAGCGGTCTAGCATTGGCGTCAACCTCGGTGAGAGGGGTGTCGACGAGGCTGTCGTCGTGTCTCCCCAGGGGCTCGATGCCGAGTCCAGTCCCACGCCTAAGTAACGCAACGCCGTGGGATTGCTCACGTATTCTTTGGGCACGTTCATGTCCTTCAAGGCGGCCATCACTTGATGCCAGCCGGTAGGCAATCGGTCCGCCCTTCGCGCTCTCACTATGCTGTGCGCGATGTCCACTATATTGGAATCGGGGATCTTCACCTTGTCCACGTACACCGCCCCACTGGCGTCCCAGGAGATGGGGCTGCCTTGACGGGTCATGAATCGCAACAAGTTGCGCGCCACCGACCTGTAGATTTTTGAGAACGATTCCACAATGTCCTCCTCCGCCGAGGCGCTAGACTCACGCTTCATCTGACTCGGACCTCCCGTCGCTTCCTCCTCCCTCTCCTCACCCTCGATGATTGACAGACCTATGGGTTGACGTTTAGCCGCGGAAAAGTGCAGGAACCGCTTTAACACCTGTTGATATTGTTTCCATTTCTCCGTATCGTCCAGCCGCTTGTCGCTCAATATGCGATGCATCTCAGCGTCCAGGCTGGCTGGCTTATTGGCGCTACCTCCTCCTCTTGGTCCTGGTCCCGGTCCTTCTCGCAATCTCTCGATGAGCTCCTGCGGTACAACCACCATTTTCCTAGCGTACTCCATGTCCGATTAGCTTCTGCGCTAGAATGGGCAGAACAGCGTTCAACAGCAGAGGTAGGAAGATCCCTCCACCCCGTTGGACGAGGTAGTGTCGTTTCTTGGTCCAACCCTCGCCGCGTTTCACCAGCCGTCTGAGCGCCTGTTTGTGTTTGCTCAATTTGCGTTTGAGGCAGGGAGAAAGCGGTACGTTTCCGCGTAGCACGTTATACGCGCACTCGCACAATGACTTGATGCGACTCTTGTCGCACGCTTTTAACAGGGCCTTGCGTTCTTTGGGCGTAGCGTGTGTTAGGGCCCTCAGCAGCGCCGCGTCCTTCTTCACGCGGTGTGACATGATGACTGACGCTGGCGCGCGCTCGGCCTATTTATCACTTCTTCTTGGGCAGGTACACGTAGTTCACCGGGTCGTCTGGGAAAATGGCTGAACGTATGCGCATCTCCTCAGGCGTGGACTGTTTCAAGTCTATGAGTAGATAGGCGTGCGGATCACGCGTAGCGTCCGCGTAAGCCTCCTCCACAAATTTGGGGTTCTCCGGGTATACTTGACGGGCGAGGTGTTTGATCTGAGCGCGGTCCCTGGGATTCTTGAAACACACTATGTAGTGGGCGTTCAGCGATATGTCGCGCTGGCCCCTGCCCTGGTGAAAAAGGTTTTGCGTGATGAAGAACACGCTCAGGTTGCGGTGGTGTGAGCCCTTGGTGAACAGGTCCGCTACGCCGGGGCCAGCCTCACGCATCATGTCATCTACGATGACTAGGGCGGGCTCGCTACCGTCATAGTCGTCCAGGTCTGGCAGGCCGGCTACGTAGCGCACGGCAGAGTCCGCACGGCTCTTGCCACCGCCACTGCCATAGTGCCAAGTGATACGGGCGAACCGCGTATCGCACATGTGGTCGGCGTGCTCAATGAAGCGAGCCACGAAGTGCGACTTGCCGCTGCCCGAAGGCCCGGCCACGATGGCGGTGAATGGGTGTTTCCACCTCAAGTCCATGGCGTCTACTGACTGCCATGCACCGCCACCTCGGCTCTTAAAACTAAATTCTTTTCTCGTTTTTTTTTTTTTATTTGATTTTTTTTTATTGAAGGAAATAAGGGAATAAGGAATACCATTTATTTATACAAATTCTAGGAGAGGACTTTTACTGCCTGGAGAGCTGCTCCTCTTCACAAGGCTCATCCTCGGCCTCACGCCAACGTTATACTGCGTGATGGTGTTATCGTCCAGGACTGCAAGGTACCGCCGGGGCATGTATATCCGGATCGGGTCGTCGCCGACAAGACCCTCCAAGGTGGCCATCACCGCCTCGCCGTATGGTGTATCCACCCTCTCAAACGAGCGGATCGGGTAGACCACGTTGTCCTGCAGGTCTACGATGCGGGAATAACCCGCGGCCTTGCAGCTGTTGAGGGCTGTCCTGAGGTCCATCTTCTGGTCCGTGTTGAGCATGACACAGCGGCTGGATGCAGAATGACTGGCTCTCACTACCGAGTCGCCTTTTGTAGACAACCGCGGAGGAGGCGTAGTGATGAAAACACCAACTGGCGGAGTGGAGGAGGAGTGGAGGAGTGGAGGAGGAGTGGAGGAGGAGGAGTGGAGGAGGAGTGGAGGAGTGGAGGAGGAGTGGAGGAGGAGTGGAGGAGTGGAGGAGGAGTGGAGAGATGGTGGAGTGGAGGAGTGGTGAGGTTGGATATGTATCTTGAGGAACACGCTCATTCGCCTTATTACGTTATTTATTTTTTTTTATTTTATTTTTACAATAGTATACAATAAGGAAAAGTAGGAAAGGGAAGGATCGAATTACTTAATTTATTTCATTTATTTTTTCATCTTTTTCCGCTTTTCAGGGATGGCGACAGCAGTGGCGGTGGAAACGCACCGATCCGCGATCTTCCTCCAGGTAGGCAGCGGACTGACGGTCCTGACGATTCCGTCGAATCTAGGCTCTCCCGTCTCGCTGTTGGTCAACCATAGGTTCTGCAGCCTAGTCAGCAGATCCGTCAGAATCATACAGATCTCGTCGTCCCGCTGCTCGTCCAAATACAAGCCGCAGGCCCAAGTCGAGCGACCTCCTTGGAAAACGTTCATCTTCAGAAGGACGTTGCCATTGTTGGTCGGGTTCTTCACCGTATACTGACGCTCGCCCGCGGTCCAACTCAGTGTAGGGGAATCGCCAGGCACTTCTTTATTCACGGTCCACCCGCCATTGGACTTCCTCTTTTTAGCTGTCGTCCGTTGTTGCTGCGGTGGTATGGGGGTGGCGGCGTTGGCGTTCTCTTCGTTGATCGCGTTCCACTCCTCCATAAAACAGCGGATCGTTCGATCCACTTTGGCCGCGTTGCTCATGCCGCTGCTGTGACCGCTCGTGAAGAAGTCTCGGACGAAACTGAGACCGTGCGCCACCGGACCTAGGGTCTATTATACTCCTCCAGAGGCGCCCTCTCAAACCAGGGGGGGGGTCAGGTGAATCCTCATGCCAAGCTTTGTCGCGAGGCAGATATATCCTCACACCAGTTGATCTCGGGGGGGGGGGGGTCAGGTGAATCCTCATGCCAAGCTTTGTCGCGAGGCAGATATATCCTCACACCAGTTGATCTCGGGGGGGGGGGGGTCAGGTGAATCCTCATGCCAAGCTTTGTCGCGAGGCAGATATATCCTCACACCAGTTGATCTCGGGGGGGGGGGGCACGCCCGATCTGTTTTGAGGAAATTTCCGACTGTTGTTGTTGTTTATCTAGGGAAAATTCTGACTGTTTATTTGTGGAATCGTCCCGCCGCCACCGTCGTCAGTCTCTCCGCAACCGCCCGACACTATGTACCCCTGCCCCTACTGTTCAACACGCTGCAGCCGCACAGACAACCTGCTCCGACACGCGCGGAGATTTCACGGTCATGCGCCGCTGTATGACTGTTCCGTCTGCGGATCGGCCTTTCAAAGTCTGTCTGAGGCGAGGAGACACACACGAACGCACGAGGCGGCTGAGGTACGGGCGATTCTACCCACCTCGACTCCACCCGAGCCGCAGCGACCCCCGCCGCCGCCTTACCCCTTTGTGGACGTCGCCACCGCTCCCGTTGAGGACGCCACCGCCCTTCCCCGATACCCTGAGGAGGACACCGCCGCAACCGCGCAGATGGATGAGG
>OY776111.1:320027418-320044118 GCA_963675035.1 Allygus modestus
ACTATCCGTACGGTAATTGTCTTATGGCGTTCGACTTGACACCGGACATGTCCGCGGCTGAGTCGAGTCACTGGAATCTCCTGCGCAACGGTAATCTACGTATCGAAATCGGATTCTCCAAAGCGTTGTCCGAGACCGTCAACTGTATAGTGTACGCCGAACTGGACAACGTCATCGAGATCGATCGTCACCGTAACGTAACAGTTGACTTCAGCGGGTGAATAAAAGCGAACGCCAAACAGAAATATTGTCTGACAGCGAGTGCGTACAGTTTACTTCAAGGGTGAGCAGACGCACCACCAGTCAGTAGTACGGTTGAAGTCGCACGGTAAGGACGTGAACATGGACGCTTACGCTTCTGCGGACGACTATATCAAATCGTTTATTCAGGAGATTGAGGTTATGAACAATAATGCTAGTGATCAGACGTTGGCATCACCTCAGTCGTCATTTGTAAAACCGACCACTGCCTGCAAGAGACGAAGGAGGCCAACTCCCATCGAAGTGGAAACCAAGAAACCAGGATGGGTGCCAAAACCAACAGATGATTCTCCCATAGTGTCATGGATGGACGATGGGAATACTTTCGCAGTTCAAAACCCAGGAAACAAAGGACAAATTTTATTGAAAATGGAAATGTTCGATGGTACAGATATGGTGTTCATGTGCGGTTTATTTTTGGACAAAGATGGTGAAATGCACCAAAGTGTTAAACAAGTAGTTGATAAAGTGGAAAACATGTGGATCTATAAATCAACAGGAGTACCGAAAATTACAGGCTTAACTCAAACTGTTACACAACGCAGTGCAGTTTCGCAGCCAATGCCTAAGAAGCGAGCTGTGAGGAAGAAACAACGAGTGGCGTCGGCATTCAACTAGAGCATCCGCATTCCCAGACAGGTCTCGACGCGTCGGTTTTTTGTGTGAACACCTGCACCCGACCCTTCGGACCACCCACGTAGAAGAAAATGGCGGCGAGGGTTTATAAGGCGGGGCCCCGCCCGATTGAACATCATTCGCCACCAGACCACCACCTCACATAGACCTACTCCAACTACTACTACTAGAGATGTCGAGCAGCAGCACTTTCAAGCTAGAGTTTCCGGGCGTGAACGGCACTGCAGCAACCGCGGACCTTAGAGCTACCCTCAACAACTGCAAGTCTGACTCTCCGCTCTACACCAGGATAGCCGATCTCCGAGAGGAATGCGGCTATCTCATCACTGCGATGGAGCGAGCCACTACACCCTTTGGCGAGACAATCATCGTGATCCTGGAGGGGCAGGTCGGGGATGACTTCTTTCTGCGAGTCTACCTGCCTAGGCGCTTCAACGAGGTCCTGAGCAACACCGACATCGAGCGCTACAACAGCGGGTTTGGAGAACGCCTTCGCTTGGTGAAGCGCAGCCCGAGGGGTTCCAATAGCAGATTCACACCGTTGGAGTTTATGTAAAGCAAGACTTGAAGATTTTGTTAATACCTTTGTAAATTAGTTTTCGTAGTCAATACTTATAGTCACGTTCAGAACATAACCACTGTGTTATTTATTTCACTTAACCCCAAAAATGTCCTTTGGTAGTAAGTTTAAGAGTGTGAGTATGGTAACTGTGAGGTGTTTAGTAGCTCAGTAGTAATCATGGGCTTGATGTGGAAACATCCGTTCTCAGCCATTGTGGCGGGACCTTCGGGTTGTGGCAAGTCACAGTTTGTGTCAAAGTTTATAAAACACATTACAGAAATGTGTGACACACCATTTACCAGTATAAACTGGCATTATGGTAGTGGTGGTGGTGGTGGTGGTGGTGGTGACCCGAAAAATGTCAACATTAACCACGTAGAAGGTCTACCAAACTTGGAGGATTTTTCTGGTAACGAGCCGATACTTGTGATTATAGACGATATGATGCGTGAGGCCGACAACCGTGTGGTGGATCTTTTCACAAAAGGTTGCCATCATCGCAACATTAGTGTGTTTTTCATTACACAAAATTTGTTTCATCAAGGACGCGGGCAGAGGGACATCTCACTGAATGCGCATTACATTGTGTGTTTTAAGAATCCTAGAGATAGAGTTCAGATTAGGTACTTGGCCAGACAAATATATCCAGACAGCCCGAAATTCATCGAGGAGGCGTACGCTGACGCTACTAGGAATCCACACGGCTACCTACTGATAGACTTGAAACAATCAACAGACGAGAATATGCGAATACGAAGTTGCATATTTCCAGACGATTCTACCAACTATGTGTACTTGCCAAAGAAAAGGTAATTTCGCCATCAGTAGTAATCATGTCGTGCTTGCGGAAGGACGCAGCTCTGCTTACGGCTTTCATACACGCAACACCCAAGGAGCGGAAGGCACTGTTAAAGGTGTGTGACAAGAGCCGCATTCGCTCAGTGTGTGAGTGCGCATACAACGTGTTACGAGGTAACGTTCCTCTGGCGAAGAAGAGTAAAAGTCAGCTAAGCAAACACAAGGCGACGCTACGTCGATTGGTGAAACGCGGCGAAGGCTGGTCAAAGAAACGAAAGTATCTCATACAAAAAGGCGGTGGAATCTTTATACCATTACTTTTGAGCGCAGTACTACAAGCAGCACTGAGTAGATAAAAATGGCTGGCATCAACAATCAGTTCTATTTGACACTGCCCAGCAACAGTTCGATGCAGTATTATCCGAAAAATACAGTTGCAAATTATATAACACATTTGCCGAGAGCTATTCAACTGGACGCTGGCGACTGGGAAATTGCACTTGTGGAAGCGCACTATCCAATGACATTTCTATCTGTCGGTAATGACGAAACAATTGACATTTGCATACAACCGCAAGAGGAAGCAAAAGTGAACATAGAAGCGTTGGCGCGGGTTATGGACAGCACTGCCGATGTAACGCCGGTAGTGTCTGCTACTCCAAAACAAAACCACAGAATTAAATTGAAGACTGGTGATTACGCAAATATTCAAGAATTGTGTGATCATATCAATTCACAAGAACTAGCGATTACTTTTGGTGTAAAGTTCACCGTTGAAAACTCATACAACAAATTCATTGAAGTATCGATGGGAACTGATGTTGGAAAAATTACATTAAGTCCAACGTTGGCGCTTCAATTGGGGTTCGATCCGAATGAATTGACGCTGGAAGGTGATGCAGTTAACAAAAGCATCCGTTCGCCCAACATTCGTCTTGGCTTACCGTCACACATGTACGTGTATTGTGATTTAGTCGAGCCGCAGATGGTCGGCGATACAGTCGCACCGTTATTGAAAATTGTCAATATATCCACGTCTACTTATGTATACGGATTGCATAAATCAACATCATTCATCGATCCGCACTATGTGCCTGTTATGAATAGATCTTTTGACAGTGTGGAAATTGACTTAAGAGATAACATTGGTAATCATTTGCCATTCCACTTTGGAACGTCGTGCGTGAAGTTACACTTTAGAAAAGTAGCTAGTCATTAGTGCAAATATGGAACATGCAAAGAAGATGGTAGTTGTGCCGCAAGAGTTGATTGATCGACTGCAATCAAATGCTACGGATAACAGACCGACTAATCTATCCAGTGAAAACAGCCTCGACGCGGAGATGCAACAAATATTGAATAACAAGCGTATGGACGATAGTGAAAAGTGGAAATTGTACAAACAAGCGTTACATCGCTTCTTGCATATTGCAGAGAATAGACGCCAACCGATTAGCATACCAATCGTGGAGACGGGTGGGATTGAACATAGTCAACGATCGCACCCCGCTGCGGAAGGTGGTCCAGTGGAAGAGATTGTGGAAACGTTTTCCAAAACTTACAGATCTGATGCCCGCAATCTTTTACGTTTCATGAAACGTGACGGCAGCTTAATCAGTTGGGACAGTGGCTATTCAGTGTACATCAACGGTGTAAAAATCCCAGACTCAAATCTAGTGGATATCTTAAATTGCATAGTAAAGGTGCGTATGCGTGATTACATACCGCCAGGATGGCGGGAAGTGCTCAACGCATTGAAAGCGATGAACGTTCCAAAGGACTATATGAATAATCTAAGAGCACTAAAGGAAATAAATGCCGAATATCGATCATCATTCACAGGAGGAGAAGGATCAGACGATGACGTGGAAGACACATCAACTGAATCAATACTTAGAACACCGCTAGTAAATCGGCTTCGATCGGCAAGAGGAAAACGTGTAACATCTACACCGACAGGGCAGTTTGATCTTCTAACTAGAAACAAGCCGTCGTCAAATTTGGACAAGTGGGAAACGTACACAGGATAGGTTTTCAGTATTATGGAGCGTTTGTATTACAATCCCATCGAACCTTCGTCGTATGGTGGTGTAGCTCCTTTAGCGCGAGCTGCAAAACCAGTTTCAAAACGCAAAGTGATTGAATGGTTACAAACACAGGACACTTACACATTGCACAAACCGGCACGCAAGCGTTTCCCGCGCAATCCTTACATAGTGTATGGTCCATTTGAATTGTGGCAAGCGGACTTGAACGATATGCGTGGTCTTAGTAAACACAACGACGGCGTCAACTACCTACTGACTGTAATAGACGTGTTTAGCAAACACCTGTATGTGCGAACGTTGAGGCGGAAAGAAGGAGCTGAAGTGGCCAACGCTTTCGAGGAGATATTTGCCGAAGCGACCGACACACCTCGCTGTTTACAAACTGACAAAGGTACTGAATTCACCGGTGCCAAGACGAAAAGGTTATTCAAACAATACGGAATCATCTATGTCACTACACAAAACCCAGATGTTAAAGCGGCCGTAGTGGAACGCGTGAATCGCACTTTGAAAACGCGCATGTGGCGATATTTGACTTACAAAAACACATATCGTTACGTAGATGTGTTGGACAAACTGGTTAGCGCATACAACAACAGCGCTCACAAGAGTCTAGGCAACAGAATACGGCCAGTCGATGTGACTGTTGACAATAAGCGAATATTGCATCAGGTATGGCGTCGCATGTTCGGTAAGATGCCGCGTCGTGTTAAGGCAAAACTGACAGTTGGCACCACAGTGCGCATATCTAAGGAGAAGGGTACATTCGCAAAAGGTTACGAGACTAATTGGAGTAAAGAAGTGTTTGTGGTGCGTCGTGTAAACACATTGATGCCTCTACCAATGTACACTTTGTCGGATCTCAACGGTGAACAAGTGACTGGTCAGTTTTACGAATACGAATTACAAAAAGTGACAATATACAACGACCATCTGTTCAAGATTGCTGAAATACTAGACGCTAAGGGTCGTGGTCGCAGTAAGCGTTATTTCGTCAAGTGGGCAGGTTACGGAGACGAGTTCAATTCTTGGGTAGGAGCGCAAGATTTGCAAAATGCCTAATAGCAACCAGTTCTATTTGACATTGCCCAGCAACAGCTCAAAGGATTATTTTCCAAAAAACACAGTGTCCAAGTACACTACACATCTGCCGAGACAAATTCGATTAGAAGGCGATGGCGAGTGGGAGATGGCTTTGGTCGAAGCGCATTATCCATGCTCCTTTATGACTGTGGACGATGAATCGTGTATTTGGCTCGACTATAAACTCGTTCTGCCGAGTATTCCCGTCACACTCAGTGTCGAGCACATTATGCTAAAGATGAAACCCGGTTATTACAAGAACATAACCGATTTATTGAAAATGATCAATAAAGCGAAGGATGTAACCCAGTACTTGTACTTTGAGTATGACAAAGAGCAGGACAGAGTCAAGATCACGACAATGGTGGACGGTATAAGCAAAGTGCATTTCACCGAAGCGCTGTCTCTCCAGTTGGGTTTCGATCCGTACGAGAACGTTTTGACAAATGACCTCACAGCGATATGGCCACCAAATCTGACTATGGGACTGCCGACACACTTGTACGTGTATTGTGATCTGATTGAACCGCAGCTGATTGGCGACACTACAGCGCCACTTTTGAAGATTATCAACATTGACAGAGATAACTACACACACGGCGCGCATAAGACTGTGCATTTCATCAGTCCTCATTATGCGCCAGTTATGAAAGGAACATTTGAAACGATCGATATTGACCTAAGGGATCACGCTAGTAAAAAAGCGTCATTCCTCTTTGGGACGTCGTACGTGAAGCTTCATTTCAAAAGAGTAGCTCAGCAATTATGAATACAAACGATCCCTACTTGGCTTACTACCGTCGCCAACAGTTGCAGCAGACCGGCGGCAGTATCGATAGGGTATTTCGCGGTGCACCCTACCAGCGCGGACATGGAATTGGAAGTTTCCTAGGCGGTATGTTCCGCACCATCACACCGCTACTCAAGTCGGGAGCCTCTGCTGTGGCCAAAGAGGCGTTGAAATCCGGTGTTGGATTCTTGGGCGACATGGCCATGCACCAGCGGGATCCCAAAGAAGCCGCTAGAGATCATTTCAGCCAGTTTACAGACTCGCTAAAACGCAGGGCGGACGGCAAACTTCAACGTGTGCTAAGTGGCGGCGGTGGCTCTCGCGCGAAACACCGTCGCGTAACGCGAAAGAATACCGCGAAACACCGACGCGCTACTCCTGCGCGAAAGACTAACGCGAGACTCTCGCGTAAGAGGAACGCGAAGCGCGCCATGTTCGGCGGCCGTCGTGTCACACCGCAGTCTTTGACGAAACTCCTTCGAGGAAGGTCGTCGTCATCCAAGAAGAAGGGCAAGAGCAGCAGCAAGAAGAGAAGGACAGTTAGGAAGAAGACGAGGAAGACGAGGAAAGCAGTGAGGAGAACTTCCGTACGTGATATATTCAATTAACACACACGCTAGCAATGTCGTTTCTACATCAAAAGTCGTGTGAATGCGTCAAGACGGAATTGGACTTATTCTCCCTACCGCCGACGCAGACCAGTATCGAGAGCGGCAAATGGATTCAGTACAAACCAATCTCCACACTGACTGATGATTCGCCCATCGAGTTTGTTGTGCCCGGCAACGGCGAAGAATACACCGATCTTTCGCAAACAATGTTGGAAGTTACAGCGTCTATTGTCAAGTCGACAGGAGCGGCAATCGCAGATGCCGATGAATCGAACAAAATTGGCCCAGTCAACAATTGGCTGCACACGTTATTCAGTCAAGTCGATATGAGTATGAATCAGAAACTGGTCACACCACAAAACAACACTTATGCATATCGAGCGTATATTGAAACATTGCTGAATTACGGATATGATGCTAGGAAATCACATTTAACATGTGGATTGTGGAACGCGGACGATGCCGGCTATATGGACAATACTCTGGACGATAACGATGGACTAAAGGCGAGACGAAAAATGACAAATAAAAGTCGTGAAATCGATATGCTCGGTCGCCTACATGTGGACATGTGTAATCAGAACAAGTTCCTGTTGAACGGTGTGGAACTGCGTTTTAAACTGATCCGATCAAAAGATTCCTTCTCCATTATGTCGGATGATGGTGACTACAAGGTGCACATTGTTGATGCGAATCTCTGGATACGAAGGTGTAAAGTTAGCCCCACTGTACTGTTGGCGCACAGCAAAACGCTTCAGACCGGCACAGCTAAATACCCAATCACCAGAGTGGAATTGAAAACATTCACACTGCCGTTTGGAGTGAGGAGCAAAACTTTGGACAATGTGTTTCTAGGTCAAGTGCCGAAACGAATCATTGTCGGACTGGTCACCAACGCCGCTTATAATGGCGATTTAAAAAAGAATCCATTTAACTTTCAAAATTTCAAAACCAACTACTTCTCGCTGTACGTGGACGGTGAACAAGTGCCGTCCAAACCGCTACAACCACACTACGAAACCGGCAAGGGAAAATACGTGATGGCGTATCACAGTCTGTTTTCAGGCTCCGGCATACACTTTAGCGATGCTGGTAATCTCATAAATAGAGACGATTACGACGATGGATACTGTCTGATGGCATTCGATCTAACACCTGATATGTCAGCAAGCGACACGACTCATTGGAACCTAGTGCGCAACGGCAGTGTGCGTATGGAGATTGCTTTCGACACGGGGCTCACAGAGACTGTCAACTGTCTGGTATACGCAGAGTTTGACAACGTCATAGAAATCGATCGTCATCGCAACGTGTCTGCGGACTTTGGTGGTTAGATCGTCGGCAGCGGCGTCATCGTCCTCCTCCTCAGTCTACAACCAACATTCGCACAAGATGGATCGTTTATGCAGAGTACCGCGTAAAAATTCCGCATCTCCAATTATTGTAGATTTTCAATGTTTCAAGGACAACGCAAATGACTACATTCTAAAGGAAGTGTGCGTCTTGGAATTGGTCAGTGGAACACTGCTAATGCATCATATCGCCAAATCACCATTCAGTCGAGATTTCCTATCACAAGAGAAACTGCGTGAAAGCTATTGGCTCACAAAACACTGTCACGGATTAGAATGGGACCAAGGTGATATCTGGTATCATGTGCTAGAGGAAAAGTTACGCGCATGTATCGCCAAACGACCGATTGTCTACGTCAAAGGTGCTGAGAAAAAAGAGTTTGTACGATACAATTTCATCACGGATCACTGTACTACTAATGTCATGGATATCAACGATATTGGCTGCGGATCACTATCGTCAATCAACAGTCTACTATCAACAAACGCAGTGCGATGTCGCCACCACAGAACAGCTCACACACGATGCGCTCTAGCCAATTGCATCACATTACGCAGTTGGTTACAACTAAGTACAAATATCGCTGACGCTGATGATTACGCTGACGATGGTGAGAGTGATACCAGTTCCTGCTTTTGTTTTGCTACTAGCACTACTACTCCTACTACTGACTGTGGCGTCGACACAGTAGAATGAATACCTTAGAGATACAAAAGTGTATGGCTAAACTGCCCGTACAGAATGTTGGTGTCTACGCTGCGGATCAATTGCCCCATTATATTTCACCATCTACTGCTATGATTGTGAACACTGATCCACACAATGAAGACGGCACTCACTGGGTCGCTTTCTACCTTAACAAAGGAGGAGGAATAATTGAATTCTTTGACAGCTACGGTCAACCGCCACATCTTCAATTCTACCAAGGATTCCTGAGACGCAACGCTCGTCGCTACCTGTACAACGAGCATCGCCTTCAAAGTGATAACACTCTGGTCTGCGGTCAATACTGCCTTGTATTCCTGTACTGCCGCACCCACTACGGCATGAAGATGAAGGACTTTGTGCAGCTCTTTGAACACTCTTCTTTCGGCCACAACGATGCACTGATCAGAAGACTCTTTGCACAAATGTATACCAATTGAGTTTTGAAATTCTGCATTTTTCTCAATAAACTAGTTGTGTACTCAGAATAAAAAAAAGAAACATTCTTATTATTTCCCATCCTCGCCTCCTTTACCCCAAAGTGGGGCAGATCTATCATACAATGACATTAGCAGGTGCATTCTAGTCTTCAACAATTCCTGTAGTATGGGGGAGCGAAAATCTCCCCCTAAGCCATTATGTGTTAGGGGGAGCGAAAATCTCCCCCCTGGTAATTAAATCAGTTGAACAACAGTTGTCAACCACAAATTGGGACAGACCTATCATACAATGATTGTAAAGTAACATTCATATCTGAACCTGGTTTATATGAATAAACATATTCCTGAATAATTTTTTTTTACTTTAGTATCTTAAGACTATGTGAGGGGAGGAAAAAAAAAGACAAATGTATATACGAACAATTTGGCTATTTATTTACACACCTTATATATATATATATTTTACATCGAGTATGTGCTCCTGAACATTTGTGTTTGGCTAGCAAAAACGAGACTCGACACAAACTAACGACTAGAACAAAAAGAAAAAAGGAGCACATTTCTAAGTTTTACGAGACTCGATACAAACTAATGACTAGATTTAGCAAAATCGGAAATTTACAAGTCAAGTCAGGGTCTTTGGTAATATGACACAACCACTCAACGCTCCTCATCCTCCGCCTCTTCATCGTCTTGAGGGATGTCTTCGGGCTGAGGTGGAACGTCAACATGCCCCCAAGGCAGTGTATTTACACCGTCCGGAAGGATGTAGCGTTTGTCATCGTTACAGCTCAAGGATAGCTTGTCGACTTGAACTGTGAAGACGAGGTGGTTTCGGGACTGGAACCTGGTGTTGATGGTTCTCTTCAACACGCCGTTGAAGAGGCATTCCCGATAGTCGTCAGAGGTTAAATTGTGTTTTACAACACCTCTAGCGACTCCCTTGGCGCGCTTCACTGTCATGACCTGCAACTCGTCATCTTCGGTCCTCTCCTCGAACTCGACAATGTCCATGAAATAAAGTTTCGAGCGAAGACCGAGGTACTCGAGCAGAGGAAGTCCGTTTGCTTCATCCTTGAACTTTCCGATGACTTTTGCGTTGACGGGGCTGTAGCATGGATGGTTTCGGGGGTACGCACTGGTGTCGAAATCGTCCAGATGCTCCATCATGTCCTTATAAACATCTTCAGTCTGGATGTCGAACACGAAGCTGTCAGTGTCCATGTAGTCAACCTTCAGACGGTCGCCGTAGCGGTTCTTCATCTTTCGAAGGAAGTCGTACATGAGCCACTTGCTCAGATCGAGGACACACATTCCGACGTAGAGCGGTTTGTCCAGGACGATATTGACTTTCGACATGTGTACAATGGCGACGTCATCGTTGAAGTAGGTTCGGTCCAGGAAGTTTGACTTGGCTACGTACTTCCTGAACATCTCCGGCGTACACACCAGTTTAGCGTTCATTCGCTTGCGAACATTCTCGATCGTCTTGCCAAAGACCGCATTGTTCATAAGCTTAAAAAAGTCTTGTTCAAACTTGGTCGTGGCCTTCTTCCTCAGTTCGGTGTTCATTAGGATGTAGCTCTCTAACCACCGAGACTGACGGAACGAGATGACGCGATGCACGTTCGCAAGCTCCAGTCCGTTTTCCAGCGCCTGCTGCAGGATTCTGTAATGACAGATGTAGTTCTTCTTGTCATCCAGAGTCGTAACGAGCTTCTTGAATTTCCCTCCTGGCGGACGCTTGGTCTCGCAGCAGTAGGGGAGATCCTTGTGAAGGTCGTGCAGGTGGGCGGGGTAGCGAAGGTCAACTTCCAAGACATAGCCGGTGGGTCCTTCGGGGTCCAACGCTGCAATGTCCAGGGACGCGATCTCCTCGCGGCTGAGCCATTGGAAGTGTCCCTGTGGAAGACACTGGGACATGGCCCAACCGTAAAGGTTGTTGGCGTCCAAGTATAGCAGGTGATTCGTTGGCTCTTCAGGTCGTCGATCTTCAGGGCGACATCCATCATGGTTGGCCTTGGCGTGTCTGGTGATCGCCTGGGAAATACCTCCTCTGATGCCTTGCTCGAAGAAGAGGTACATATCAAAGTCCTGTATCGTATCAAGCTCCACTCGACAGGTCCTTAACATGACATCCCAGGCGTATGACGGTAGGGTGTAGTAGTGCGCAGGGTCTAGTTCGTATTCAGCCATCGACGTGTCCCTGAAGCGTTCAAAGACGTCAGTCAACAGCGCAATGTCACAGCGCAGGTACTTCTCGGCGTAGTCCTTGAGGTTCCTACAACCGAAGGTTTCCCACACGTTGCGAGCATGCTCGTAGTCTGCATCCGTTATGTCCTCCAGGGTAAGGTCGTTGTGGAAATCTCGCTGCAGAGGCAGTTCCGTAGTATCTTCCAATACGGCGTTCGACGTTACAAAGTTGTACGGGAACACGCCTTTCCTACGGACTAGATCGAAGAGGTGGTCTTCGGGGAATCTCTTCCTCGTCTCCAAGAGTTGAGCTGGTGGAAGTGCGGCGGCGAGGCTGGCGAGGCTCAAAGCCAGGAACCTGTAGGTGTCGAGGAACCTGACTCTGAATCCTGGCTGTCTTTTTCCACGCCCTTGCATCCCAACCGGTGCCGCTGCTCGGTCGAACAGGAACCGCTTCGTGAAAGCGATGTACCGCTCTTCCGTGTGAGCCAACACCTCAACATCACCAGGGTCGACCGCCAACTCCCGCACTATGAAGTGAGCGTCGTAGTTGGAGAGATTGTGGAAGTAGCAGTTGACTACTCGCTGCTCCCTGTAGCGTAGGTTACATGATCTGTGCGCAGCGCCACGGAACTCGTAGGGCGGCGCGTGGTTGTGATCACGAACCTTTGGGTCTTCGCTTGAAAATGCCGATCCGCAGAGGTAGCAATTCGCTGTCGAGTTGTACTGCATCGTTTCGGCTGGGGTCAGGACAGGGCGCAGATTTCTTGCTTCGTACAGGAAGTTCCACAATCGCTCAACATCAGTTTTCAACATCTCCATAAATGTCTTTGACGCATCATCCCCGAAGTAGACTCGAGGCTCAAACTCCTCAAGTCCGTACGAGTCGATGATCTGGTACGCAAAGGCGTATGGGATGTGGATGTGGGTGGCTACTCCTCCGTGCGGTTCGTCGACTTGTTCATCCATCTCCGCGGTCGGCAGTAGAGCACACTCAAAGTCCGCGTAGATGGTGAAACGCTCGCGTCGGGTGAACTCTGGATGGCTGAATTTGATTTCAGTCTTTCTCGGCGTATCCATGCGAATAGGGGCCGAAGCGGAGCAGTATCGCTTATGCTCCTCCAGACGCTGTGCACCCGTCAGACCGAGCTTGTTCGGACGGTTATCAAAGTGCGCGAAGCACCGCTTACAGATGGATATCCTGCCCATATGTGCTGTAAGCTGGGGACGGATCAGTCGACCAAGGTCTTTGATGTAGGCGTAGTGACTATCACCGTCCGTTGTCACGTACAAAAGGTCGCAATGGTCTTCACGCTCCTGCCTACAAATCTTCAAGGGAAACACGGTGTCCTGATACTTTGGTCGTCCGTCAGGTTTCTGACCCACGCACGTGCGATCAATACCATAGACGTTGATGCTGATGTTGTTTGTCCGCTCAAACGTCTTGATACTCTTCAGAGCAACGGGGAATTGAAGGCCGGTCCAATCGTATCGGGCGATGATGTTGTCGGTGTACGATGCCGGTCTTTTAGGGTCCTCTTGAACAAACTTTCCCAAGACCGCATACATAAAACACCGCTCATCGGCGTTCGATACGTTGACGACTGCTTTGGTGTTCTCCAGAGACATAGGCAGTGGGAGCCAAGCTCGACCATCTTCACCTAGAGGAGTGTATTCGTTAATACCGACCTCCAAATCACGAACGCGAAGGTATGTCCACCCGGAGCCGATATGATCACACTCAGCCTTCTCTCTGATAAGCTTCGCAAAAGCTGTTGAAATGTACTGGTTCAGGTCCGAGGTCACCGTCAGCGGAGTCATCTTCGTCTTGAAGTTGCGCAGGCAGGTGTTGTTGTGCACATTTTTGAACTCACAATCCAGCTTCAAGTTGACCTTTATGCTGCGGTGTTTCGCCAAGGTGTTCTCAAGCAACTCCGTAAGGCTCACAATCAACAGCACCATCACTTCTCCGATTGTGACGAGATTCTCCATCGGTCGCTGCAGACGGTAAGTTAGGAGGCGGTTGCGAAAACCCCGTTGAATGAGTGAGAATACGGGGCTTGACTGTCCTGCTCCAGTCATCTCAACATCATCGGGTTGTTGGTGTGTGCTCGTTCCAGGTTGTGGCTCCGTGCTGGGTCCTGGCTGGGGTTCATCCTGTTCCATGGCTGCTCGGTTCCGGATCAGGTCCTTCATGATCGGGCAAGAGATCCGCTCATGATGGTCCTTGTTGAACCGCTGGTTGAACTCCTGACCGCAGTATGCGCAAGGGAATCTTCGTTCTTGACCATTGCCGTGAAATTGCATGGTGTGTCGACGCAGGTTGTCTTCCCTCTTGAATTCGACGCCACATGTGCCGCATATGAACCTGCGGACTCTACCGTGTACCGAATCCACATGTCGACGCAGGTGTATTTCACGACGGAAACGGCGACCGCATTCATGGCAGGTGTGGTGGCCAGGACCCGGTCCTTCATCTGAAAATAAAAATAAAAAACAGATTAGGATAACTAAAGATACAAATTCCCCTCTCTCTCTCGAGAATCACATTTCAAAATGTAATTGTTAATTAAAAATATCAATTTTCAAACAGGGAATGTAATCTTCTGTACTGTTTGTCTACATTCATGATTCTGGGTTCAAAGCTAAGGATGTAGCTGCAATATTGAGCTGCGCCAACCCTAAAGAAGCATTATGTTTTAGGGGGAGCGAAAATCTCCCCCTAGCAATTAAATCAATAGTACACCAGTTGTCACGGTCTCCTTCTTCTTCTTCATGTACCTAGTTAAATAATTAGAAAAAAGGTAATTAGTTTCAAGGGGAAAAAGTTATTTTAATGTGGATTCTCACCTTCAACGGAGTGTTGATTGACATCGGCAGTCGTCTGCGGAGCATCAATCACCTCCCGGGGTGGAATGACTCGGTGGTTCGCTTCCATGTGACGCTCTAAAGCTCCCCGGTCTACGAATGTGGCTCGACAAAGCCGACATGCAGCTACTCCATCTGCAAACGCACAAAACGATTAGATTGTGAAGTATGTTTAACACCTACCTTTGTTTAGAGTACTTTCAAATTCTCAGTGCCCCCCCCCCCCCCCCCCCACACACAAAATGGTCGGGGGGGGGGGGGGGGGGGGGGTTAAAATTTTGTTTATGTATGTAATGTAGTACTCTGATGACTTGACTTGATGGGGCGTGCAATAACATAAGTTATTAAAATTAAATTATATTGATATAGTCATGTAATTTTAAATTTAAAAAACAGAGTTCTCTATTCGCGCTAAATAGTTAAAGCCGTTAAATAAGAATAATTGTATCACTCTGCGGTTATATTACATAACGTATTCCTATATTACTAACATTTAGGTCTGATTAAAACAATAATGCAACGCAAAAACGTACCTTGCTGCGTTGGTGTTGGTGGTAGTAGTTGTGGTCTCAAGCCGTGGAATCTGATGTGGTGTTGCACCAAATTGTTTCTACGCACATAAATACAACCACAAATGTTACAAACGTGTGTGGCGTTCATCTTTAATATGGATTATAAGTTTTAATAATCACAAACAATACAGCACAACACGTACGTTTTAAATAGTTCAAAGGTGCTTTACGTAAATCGCAAATCGCAAATGATGATAATCAGCAACTAACACAAATCGCGTAGAACGGAACAGGATCGGACTAACACGTCTTCACGCACTGAACTCTCGAACTGAACTGAAGGAGGGTTGGTGATGTGGGTGACTCTCCCCACTAATGGATTTCGGGGAAGGTCGGGGCAAAAACTCTCAACCGCTGTCTGGGGTAAAGACCACCCTGCTCTAATGGAACTCGATACGGGCGGACTATTATGGATTCCTAGAAGGGTCAGCCGTCTTCCCGTCGAGGATCAAATTACAGCATCCGCATTCTCAGACAGGTCTCGACTTGTCGGTTTTTTGTGTGAACACCTGCACCCTCCAGTCGAGGTATCAAATTACAGCATCCGCATTCCCAGACAGTAGACTGGACGCGTCAGTCGGTTGTGCGAACAGCTGCCTCGGTGCAGAGTACTTGAAGGTATATGCAGTATATGTTCAAAGCATTGCAATTATATTCTCCTTAAAATTTGCATTCACTGTTAGTTCAATTGACCGCAAGCGCTGATGGGCTAGCTCTGTTGGTTGTAGCGTTACCCTGATCAACTCTTGTATTAATTATCCAAAGTATGTCATGTGGGTACTGAGAATACTCGGCTTGACGAGGAGATTCCAAAAATGCAAAAAAAAAAAAAGGTCAAAAGTGTGGTGCGGGCCCCTTTTTTGTAAACATCATCCAAAGTGTACGATGTGGGTACTCAAATGACTCGGCTCGACTAGATGAACAAGAATCTGCAATCAGAATTCAAATTCGACTTATGGTAACCGATATAGCCCGCCCCCCCCCCCCCCCCCCTACATCGTCCAAATGTACTTTGTGGGTATGCAAATTTCTCGGCTCGACTAGACGAACAAGAATCTGCAATCAGAATTCAAATCCGAATTATGGTAACCGAGATAGCCCCCCCCCCCCCCCCCCCCCCCAACATCGTCCAAATGTACTTTGTGGGTATGCAAATTTCTCGGCTCGACTAGACGAACAAGAATCTGCAATCAGAATTCAAATCCGACTTATGGTAACCGAGATAGCCCCCCCCCCCCCCCCCCCTACATCGTCCAAATGTACGTTGTGGGTACTCAAATTTCTCGGCTCGACTAGACGAACAAGAATCTGCAATCAGAAATCTGATCCGAGGTTAGGTTAGGTTAGGATGGGTTAGGTTAGGTTAGGTTAGGTTACGTTAGGTTAGGTTAGGTTAGGTTAGGTTAGGTTAAGTTAGGTTAGGTTAGGTTAAGTTAGGTTAGGTTAGGTTAGGTTAGGTTAGGTTAAGTTAGGTTAGGTTAGGTTAGGTTACGTTAGGTTAGGTTACGTTAGGTTACGTTAGGTTAGGTTAGGTTAGGTTAGGTTAGGTTAGGTTAGGTTAATATTCGCAAAAAAAAAAAAAAAAAAATTCGCAAAAAAAAAAAAAATTCGCAAAAAAAAAAAATTCGCAAAAAAAAAAATTCGCGAGGGGGGGGGGGGGGGGGGGCTCGGGGGGGGGGGGGGGGGTGGCCCTCCTGTCCCTCCTGCCCCAGGAATGTCCATTATACCCTACTAACAAGGAACACAAAACATTAGCATTATGCAAGTATAAATAGAACTC